>SKCR01053364.1:0-45781 GCA_019454045.1 Zanthoxylum bungeanum | reverse complement strand
CAATAAAACACGTGATTACCAATTTTTAGGGCTACGCGTTGCGATGCAAACCCCTTTTGCGTCACGACGCGCCCACGATTTTAGGCCTTAAAACAGACACCCACACTATTTTTTCTTCATTTCTTCGTTTTTCACTCTCATTTTCTCCCTCAGTTCATCCATTTCTTCATTTTTCACTCTCGAATCCACACTCCCTCACCCACTCTCACCAAAAACCAAATGAAATCCACTCCCAAATTCACCCAATCTCATCAAATACCCGAAATCTATTCATCAACCTCACCCAAACACACAACCCAACCCAAAAATTTCAAATTCCTTCATTTGGGCGTGATTCAAGTTCGGTGTTGGTGATTAAAGCTCGGATCCTGGTATTCAACCTCACAAATTGGGTAATTTCTAAATTTTTGGTTTGAAAATTTTAGGTTTTTAGTTAAATTTGTGGTTATTTGCTGTTTTTGTTAAAAATTTATGGCTGGGATTGTTGAAACTGTAGTATTATATGTGTTACGACGCGCATGCCTAATTTTTGCCTATAAATTCAATTCGATTTCATTTGAATTTTCATGCTTTCCTTAGGTTTCTATAAGGAATTTAAGGATTGCATCTTGTTTGTATTTATTTTCAGTATTTTAATTATGTATTTTTATTTTTAGTAATAGTAATAGTTTATTTTATTTACATTTGTTTTATGTTTTGTAGTTAAATTTTCGTTGGGGGAAGGATGAAGCTTTTATTATTATAGTTTAGATTAATCTCTCTTAATTATAATATGGAAGTTATAATATAGTAATATGGACTAAATTTGATACCGTCTTAATGGTTTGTTTTATTTATTTGACATAATGTGACACCGCCTATATGGCCGGTCTTTATATGAAAGATGATTACCGCCTATGTGGCTGGTTTATGGACAAATAATAACACCGTCTTTATGATCGGTTGGACTTAATTGAAAATCTGACTTAATCAGGATACCGCTTATATGGTCGGTTGCTAATATCACTGATAATTTATATATTATAATAAGAGATATTTCTAAATTAGAAATAGTAAATGTGGATCCCCTAACCCCAATATTTTATTTTTATTCTAGGGAAGTGATGAAACACAATATTCATAAGCTTAATAATTGATTTAATTAAATTATGTTTAATACTTTAGTTTGTTTATTGAATCTTAACATTAATGCTTCTTGTTGCCTGATCACCAATAAGATTGATTTGGTAAACTTAAAATGAACTTGGAAAATGGATTTTAGGTTTCAGTCTTAGATTAAATAGCTCTCGATCTCACCTAAAGGCATGGTGATCCTTAGGTAGATTTCCTTACATGATAGGAATATATCTGTCAGGCGGGGGTAGCCACAATTGGAACCTGAACTTAATAAATTCAGGTAACTTGATTAACATATGAATATGATTAATTGGGTTATTTTGGATATTTTCATCTGACCATCGGAAGAGGCTTATGCATATTTTCGTGTTCCAGGTTAGCAAACTGATTTATTACACATATATAAGAAAATCAATTCATCATTAGAATAATATTGTGTGGAATCACAACTCTAGATATTTGTGTCTTTTCTATATTTTCCTTAGTATTTTCTTTTGTGTCTTTCTTTATGTAATTATTTAATAAATCCATATTCAACCAACCAATCAAGAAATCATTTCATTCTCACCTCAATTAGATACCTGTAAATAAATAGTATCAATAATTAATAATAACAGTAGAAATTAAGTCATCGTAGGATCGATATTTTTATACTACTTGAATGATACGTGCGCTTGCGTAACGAGTGTGATCACGCCGGTCAATCTCCAGGATCCCCAACGCATAGCCAATGCTCTAATACCACCTGTCGTGATTCTCTAATCGCTGAAGAGTGTTTAATGAAGAAAAATGAATTCTATTACTAGAATAACAAAATTTATAAATGTTTAAACTTTATAAATACCTCACTCACTTTGCACTCTTTTAGCTCTCTTTACATGAAATTTGATATTGGGGGTGCCTAAAGCTCACAAATTAGCTAAGTATTTATAGCAAAACTTAGGCTCACAATTTCAACAAGTGAATAGTAATCCACTGAAAGAAGTTTTGGAAGCTTGCCCATTTTTCAAACCCCACCTAAAGGTCGATTGGTTGCTGCAATGATTGTTGATAATACATGCCACCATGCATGCATCTGGATACTACTACACTTCTCGTTGTGCAGTCAAGGCACTTAGAGTAAATGGCATCACATGAGGTTGAGCAGACGTACGTTACCCAAATTATGTGTTAAGAGAAATGAATTATTCAAACCCTAGTTGAGGGAGAGATGATGCATGTTTTATATTTTGTGCCGCAATGATGCGCATATGACGTGTGGATTCTACACCTAAGTATGAAATTTTTTATAATGATCTCAGCTATCATAATCGAAAGCACCTTTTGAATTAAAGTTTATTGTGTCTAAAGATTTAATCTTTTTGATTTTTTTTTTAAATAACCAAAAAAAGTAAAATTAGATAATGGTAAATTTAGCAACCTTTTATAATTCCTATATGTCAATTATTATTGCCCAATCATATGAGCTTTAAACAATCTCTAATGTCGATTTTAATGTTGGGACAGTTGTGGAACCCCTAGGGTCGGATTGGTGCCCCGAGCAGCGAAAATGGGTTTAACCCATGGATATCAAGTATAAGTGTAATTTTCAATTATTTAATGAAATACTATATTCCATTACGAATGTATAGGAAAAAATCGGGACTGAATCGGAGTACGGAAGCTCAAGAACGAGCAAAAATACAAACAGCATGCGTCAAGCGCGTGACACGCGTGCAATACACGCACTACAGTGACGCGCGCACTGTATGCGCTACAGTGCGCGATATAGTGTGTGTGTGTGTTATTGTAGCACGTAACCTTTTTTTTTTTCATTTCAAATAAAGGCTTTAGCTCTTTGGAAAATTTCCAGAGAGCTGAAGCAATTAGGGTCTATTACTCCAGACAGCTGAAGCAATTAGGGTCTATTACCCTAATAGCTTCTGATCTTCCCTAAACACTTCAAAAACATCCAAAATTAATTTTTAATATCAAAACCAACATCAACACATGTTATAAAATAAAAATAAAGTTTTTCAAAATATCAAATATTTTTAAAAAAAAATAAATTTATTCTAAATACGCATTTGCGTAAATTTTGAATCCAATGCACCAACCAAATTAGAATCCCAATAAGAAATATCTCGTGAATAATTCTAGGTCACCCGAAGGTGGTCAAGTGATTCTAGAGTGGTATCCATAGCTCTAAGCTTTAATCTAGAGTTCCAAACTCTAAATTATGTTTATGTCTAACATAAATATTTTGACCCAATTACAAGTATATTGTGTTTATACTTCCAAAACATCCTAACACAATTTATTAAGCTATGTGATTAGACATCTAATACATAAATAAACATATCTTAAGAGAAGATCAAACATTATCTAGTAAGCTTGATGCAAGATCCATTATACTTCTCCTTTGTTGAAATTGTTGGAGAACCTACAATGTGTGCAAGCTTCAATTCAAGATCTAATCTTTATTTCTCCTAAATGAAATGTTTTAGAGACCTCACAAGCTTCTCTAAACACTTCTCTAACTTATGTTAATTTCTCTAAGAATTTGCTTGTACTTGTATTTGTAATTAAAACCTTCCTAAAGCTTGCTATTTATAGTAAAACTTAGGTAATTTTTAATTAATAAAAGTTGTAATCAACTTTTAAGTGAGCTTAATCCAATTTGTCCAAATATGTATAATTAGGTGTGACTAATCTCCATTGTCTCCCACTTTAATATAATCCAATTAAATCAAGCCAATGATTAGGAAATGGATTAGTTCAATGTTTGCCACTTTGATTTAATCCAATTAAATCAAGCCAAAACCACCTATTATTACATACTTACAATTACCATAATATCCTCAAATGGTAGAGATAATTATGATTTTACAATTAAGCCATTCTGTAATTATTGAATTAATCCAATTAATCTAATTAGGTCAAAGTAAATAATCAATGTTATCCAGTAACACTTGATTATATTAGTTGATAATTATAATATTGAATATTATCTTTTATCAATATTAATCGGCTACCCAAGTGCTCAACGAGTACACTTCATATTAAGACTCTCTAAGTTCAGACACATTCGTCATATAAGCCTAGGTAATATGTACGCAATTCGGCCACCTCCGAATTCTCGAAGAACACGAACGACCTTTCTGAACTATACAAGTCGAGGTCATCACGTATATTTAACAATCCATCTGTCGTAGGCTATTCGAGTTGTACTTAGGAAACATAGAATACACCGTCAAGTTTCCAATATGCACATCTCATGTCGACATGTCCATAATTCTTTACAACTGATGCGATCCACCCTAGGTGATCGGCTTTGGCCAAAGTCTTTAAGAATCGTAACTTTACTTACATGGATACCTTAACCCCTTATGGCATACATACGGGCCGACGGATCATATCTTGCTTCACACTTGATTACTGAGTGCATCGGTCCACACCCAACGAACATCTAGAGGCCATACCATGAAAGGTTTATGACATACATGGCATCAAAGTGTGGAGGATCTCACACAAAATCAATGTTATCCTATATTTAAAGGATTACATATGCTACTCGACTCGAGGAGATTTCTATTGACGGTGGTGTGTACTTCAACTATTAGGAATCGCCTGTGAGTCATTCAGTATTCGCTTCAACGAATACCCACATGTCTATACAAGTTTTCAAAACTCATGGTACATCAGGTTAAACCATTGGAACTCCAATTCCAATATATGATATGTGCTAGTATTCTAGGTTATAGGAATTCGACCGTATTCCAAAACTAACGACTATGAATATTTACTTTAAGAATAGTTTACACCTAGTGTCAAGACTATTCTAAGGTCGATGTCATTATTAGCATATCTATACATCAATATAATACGCATAATGACAATACCATTAATAAGGTATGGAATGAAAAATATAGTTATTTTATTAATAAATAATAAAATATAGAATTCGGATTGGCACTCCAACCACCAACTCCATCAAACTCTCATTTGTGTAGTGCCAATCAGGATGGTACCGCAGTCTCATCTCCTCCACATGTTTATCGAATAACTTAGGAAATAAGGCCTTTGTAAGCGGGTCTGCTATGTTGTCTTGTCTTTGAACCTTCAAGACCACTATGTCTTTTCGTTCAATTATCTCTCTAATTACGCGGTATTTCTTTTCCACGTGTTTAGACTTGGAATGCGCCCTCAGCTCCTTAACCTGAACGATGGCTCTGTTATTATCACAGTACAATGAGATCGAATCCGCAATAATAGGCACAACACCAAGTTCTGTGATAAAATTTCTAATCCAAACAGCTTCTTTAGCAGCTTCTGAAGCCGCTATAAATTCCGCCTCAATGGTGAAATCAGCAGTTGAGCCTTGCTTTGAACAACGCCAACTTACAGCACCACCGTTAAGGGTAAATATGTATCCTAATGTAGATTTTCTATCATCTGGATCTCTCTGGAAGTCGGATTTTGTATAACTCTTAACTTGTAGCTCATTTTCTCCAAAAATCAAAAACTTATCCCTAGTACCCTTAAGATATTTCAGAATATGTTTCACGACTGTCCAATGATCATTACCTGGATCAGATTGATATCGGCTGGTCACACTGACGCCGAAACTAATGTCGGGTCTAGTACATAACATAACATATATTATGCTTCCAGTACAAGCAGCATATGCCAAGTTAGACATCATAACTCTCTCTTCCTCAGTTTGAGGTGCCATTTTCTTCGAAAGATGTATGCCGTATTAGAAAGGTACATTTGCTGCCTTGCAGTTGGTAAAACTGTACATTTCCAACATCTTATCTATGTACGTCGATTGTGACAACCCTAAAAGATTCATAACTCTATCTCGGTAGAGCCTTATACCTAGTATATAGGAAGCTTCACCCATATCTTTCATGGATAAGTTCTAGCAAATGTAGGCTTTCACACTTTGCATCATCCTTATATCATTTCCTATGATAAGGATGTCATATACATACAAGACTAGGAAAACTATCATGCTCTCATTCATTTTCTTATAGACACATGGTTCTTCCTTGTTTTTAATGAATCTAGATAATCTAATTATCTCATCAAAATGACGATTCGAGCTTCGGGATGCATGTTTAAGTCCATAAATAGACTTTTGGAGCTTACAAACCAAGTTTGAAGTCTCACTGGATATGAAACCCTCTGGTTGTTCCATGTAGATATCCTCTTCAAGGAATCCATTTAGGAAAGCGGTTTTCACATCCATCTGTCATATCTCATAGTCGTGATATGCAACAATGGCTAAAAGAATCCTAATGGAGTTTAACATGGCTACTGGTGAAAAATTTTCCTCATAGTCAATCCCAGGATGTTGAGTGTAAATTTTCGCTACCAGTCGGGCCTTAAAGGTTTCCACCTTTCCATCGGGCCCTCGCTTCCTTTTGTAAATCCATTTACAACCAATAGGTTTAACTTCTTCAGGAAGTTCAACTAAGTCTCAGACTTGATTGGCATGCATTGAATCCATTTCGGATTTCATGATTTCCTCTCATTTTCCCAAATCGATATCCAATATCGCTTCTGTATACGTAGTCGGATCTGTTTCCTCCAAGAGGAGAACATCAAGGCTCACATCAGATGTTAAAAACAGTCTCTTAGGAGGCTTTGATATTCTATTCGACTCACATAAAACCTGTGTTGTAGATCCTTCATCTAATTGGATCTCTGGTTCCATCTCAGGTTCCTCAATGTTGGGATCAAACTCATCGAGTTTAATCTATCTACAATCCCCACTTTCTCTTAAAAATTTCTTTTCAAGAAAAGTTACAAAGCGAACAACAAATACATTTCGTTTCTCGGAATCGTAGATTTGATATCCCATGGAATTATCAGGATATCCAACGAACTTACATTTATACCCTCTGGTGCTAGTTTATCCCGCTGCGCAATTCTAACGTATGCAGGACAATCCCAAATCTTTAAATGCATAAGACTTGGATTTCTACCAAACCATATCTGATAGGGGGTCGTAGAAACAGTTTTCGATGGAACCCTATTAAGTATGTAGGTGGTAGTAAGTAAAGCGTAACCCCAAAGGTAATAAGGAATATCTGTATAGCTCATCATTGTTCGCACCATATACAATAAAGTACGATTTCTATGCTCAGACACTCCATTGTGTTAAGGTGTTCCTGGTGGGCTATATTGGGCGAGAATTCCATTCTCCCTTAAATAATTTCTGAATTCTTCATTCATGTATTCACCACATCGATCTGATCTAAGGCATTTGATGAATTTACTGATTTGTTTTTCTACTTCATTTCGGAATATTTTGAACTTGTCAAATGTTTCTGACTTATGTTTCATCAGATAGACATATCCATATCTAGACTTGTCATCTGTGAAAGTTATAAAATATGTTGAACCATCATGAGCGGCATGATTTAATGGACCACACACATCGCTGTGTATTAACTCCAGTAAATCTCCAACACTGTGTCCAACACCTTGAAATTGGGCCTTTGTCATCTTTTCTTGGATACATGACTCACAAATCGGATAAGGATCGAAGGTAAGAATTTCAATCAAACCATCATTTACCAATTTGGATTGACTTCTAACACCTATGTGGCCCAATATCATATGCCATAATTCAGTATTATTCAGTTCAGACTTTCTACTTATATTTTTCTCTATATTAAAGACATCTCTACATATTCCTAAAACATAGTGACCGTTTGATAAAGAACATTCACATTTCAATAAATTTTCTTTATCATATAATCATAATGTTTCCTCCTTAATGTTTATTTTATATCATTCTTTATCTAATATTGGCAGTGATATTATTTGTCTGATAATTGAGGGAGCATAATAACAGTCATGCAAATCTAATTTCCATCCATTTGGGAGATCTAGAATAACAGTTCACATGGTATTGACATCTGATGTCTCGCCATTGCCAACTCTAAGCTAGATCTCTCCTTTATTACCCTTCTTCTAACCCTAATTTCCTGCGGGGAATTGCAAATATGAGTAGGACTGCCAGTGTCTAACACACATCCACTATTTGTATATAAGGCTAATGAGATGTCAATAATGGGAAAAATACAATACGTACCTGAGGGTCCTGCTTTTCTTTTTAGCTCTGGACAGACTTTCTTCCAGTGTCCAGACTTCTTGCATTGTAGACATTGATCACGAGCTATTTTTAGTTTTGCGCATTTGCGCTTCTTGGAGTTTTTCTTTAATATCTTCTTCTTCCCCATCTTGATTTTCTTTGACTTCCCATAAGTCTTTGAAGAGTCAGCTCCACCATAGAGATACAATGTGGGATTGCCTTTCTTCAAATCTTTCTATGTCGTGCGTAACATGTTATGAAGTTCTTCGTATGTGGCTTGCATCGAATGCATATGGAAATTTAATACAAAGCCAGCATAAGAACCAGGCAAATAAGACATAATCAAATTACGGCCCAGCCGTTCATCAAACACAATGCCCTATCATTCCAGATATCGAATCTGGTCGATCATGTTCAAAACATGAGTGCTGACAGATCCTCCCTCATTGAGTTCAGCACGGAAAAATTCCTTAGACCTTCAATAAAGTTCCATCTCTTGATTTGCCTCGATCAACTCCTTGAGTATTCGCATGCTCCAAGCATCCGGTACTTCAATGTACTATCTCAGCAAATCTGAAACCATCGATCCTAAGATGTAGGATTTCACCTTCAGGTTATCATCCTTCCATCTATCAAAAGTTTCTCACTCTTCTAGAGTGGAGTCAGGATCGATATCAATAGGTAGTGGATTGATCGTGACATAAGTCAACTTTTCATACTCAATGACAATGCGTATGTTCATTTCCCATTCGAAATATTTCTCGGCTCCTTTTAGCTTATAGAAATCCAAAAGTTTCATCAATGGATTAGCGGTAGCCATCTACAAGACAACATTTTTTAGTAGTAGCGGAACAGTTTCATTTCAAAAGTGACAACACTAATTGATTATGGAATTTTAAATCTATTAGTGCCCTCCCACTACTTTACGTAATTCTGTAATCTCCCTTAACGGAAAAATAGAAATTTAACTTTCAAAATTTCATAGCGGGAAGTGGATCCTATGACATTTACTCCAGCTTCACACTAATGACGATATTGACCTTTATAAACTCATTAGGTAGACCTCTAAGGTCAATCACTTCGTGTGACTCCTAGGTTGGTCCTGAACCGTTCCTTATCCTCACACTAATGACGATATTGGATTAAGACGTGTTCTAGGTGTATACTTGTCAATGTGCACTAATGAACTTCGTATGTTCACCATCACACTAATGACGATATTGGGTGACTGCGTTAACTCATCACGCTACATCTAATGTTTTACCGGAGCGACCTAAGTTCCGAGCACTTATACTCTCACACTAATGATGATATTGGATATAAATAGTAATAACTCATTCATCTTCGTATTGACAAGACGGACCATCCAATAATGCTCCAACATTATTAATATTATTACTTAATTAAAGTAATCACCTAATCACGAGAGATTTATGACAATCAAGTCATTAACTTAATTAGGTCAAAGTTTTAATTTAAAACATACAATACATATCCAATATGTCTTATGCATAATTAAATTAAAATTACTATGGCATATATTCAAAAATATGTGTTTTTTAGTTAAGCCTTGCTACTGATACCATTTTGTTGGGGCAATTGTGGAACCTCTAGGGTCAGATCGGTGCCTCGGGCAGCGGAAATGGGTCTAACCCATGGATATCAAGTATGGGTGTAATTTTAAATTATTTAATGAAATATTATATTCCATTATGAGTGTATAGGAAAACACTGGGACTGAATCGCAGTCAGCGCGCGTCAAATGCATGACGCGCGTGCAATACACGCACTACAGTGACGCGCTCAGTGTACGCGCCACAGTGCGCGCTACAGTGCGCGTGTCACTGTAGCACGCAATTTTTTTTTTGTTATAAAGGCTTTAGCTCTCTGGAAAATTTCCAGAGAGCTGAAGCAATTAGGGTCTATTACCCTAATAACTTCCAGTCTTCCCTAAACACTTCAAAAACATCCAAAATTAATTTTTAATATCAAAAATAATATCAACAAATGTTATAGAATAAAAATAAAGTTTTTCAAAATATCAAATATTTTTACAAAAACATAAATTTATTACAAATACGCATTTACGTAAATTTTGAATCCAATACACAAACTAAATAAGAATCCCAATAAGAAATGTCTCATGAACAATTCTAGGTCAATCGAAGGTGGTCAAGTGATTCTAGAATGGTAGCCATAGCTCTAAGCTTTAATCTAGAGTTCCAAACTCTAAATTATGTTTATGTCTAACATAAATATTTTGACCCAATTACAAGCATATTGTGTTTATACTTCCAAAGCTTCCTAACACAATTTATTAGCCTTATTTCAACATTAAGCTATGTGATCATGCATCTAATATAAAAATAAACATAGCTTAGGAGAAGTTCAAACATTACCTAGTAAGCTTGATGCAAGATCAAATCTACTTCTCCTTTGTTGAAATTATTGGAGAGCCTCCAAGGTGTGCAAGCTTGATTTCAAGATCCAACCTTGATTTCTAATGCTAGCAAGTTTCACTTCAAGATCTAATCTTGATTTCTCCTAAATGAAATGTTTTAGAGACCTCATGACAACTTCTCGAAACACTTCTTTAAATTAGGCTAATTTCTCTAAGAATTTATTTGTACTTGTACTTGTAATTAAAACATTCATAAAGTTTGCTATTTATAGTAAAACTTAGGTAATTTTTAATTAATAAAAGTTGTAATCAACTTTTAAGTGAGCTTAATCCAATTTGTCCAAATATGTATAATTAGGTGTGACTAATCTCCATTGTCTCCCACTTTAATTTAATCCAATTAAATCAAGCCAAGAATTAGGAAATAGATTAGTTCAATGTTCGCCACTTTGATTTATTACATTCTTACAATTACCATAATATCCTCAAATGGTAGAGATAATTATGATTTTACAATTAAGCCTCTGTGTAATTATTGAATTAATTCAATTAATCCAATTTGGTCAAAGTAAATAATCAATGTTATCCAATAACACTAAATTATCTTAGTTGATAATTATAATATCGAATAATTCTGATAGTATATTCGATTTGATAACAAATTCAATTCGATAACAGATCCGATTCGAAAAATTGATCTGAAAATTTATAAATTCATAACAAATTTATCGAATCGGATCAGATAATTTCAAATTCAAATCAATTTTATCAAATCGGATTTGTTATCGAATCGGATCCATTATCAAATCGAATCCACTATCGGATTCATTATCAAATCGGATGCTCTATCGGATTCGGATCTGTTATCAAATCGAATTTATCCGATTTGTTAAGATATCAAATCGGATCGAATAAATCCGATTCGATTCGATAGTTATCGATCAAATCCGATCTGATCCGATAAGGACTCAAAATCCGATCGAACCAAACAAATCAACTCTTATCGAATCGAATCGGATTCGGATTCGGTCCGATCCGAATCCGAATCCGATAATACCCACCCCTAGAATTTGGTAAAAAAAAAAAATTAAAAGGAGAAATTAGAGTGGTAAACAAATCCTATTCTCTGGAACTCTATCCCCTCAATTTTCGCAGAAGTCAGTTCCTTTTTTTTAAAATCATCAATTCTATAAAAACCAAAATGTCAAAACCCTAACCCTAAAATCCTAAAATATTTTCTTTTCCTGTATTCTTTATCTGTTTAAACAATCTAGACAGAGATTACGTCGGTAAGTGTTGTTTTTTTTTTTATCAAACCTTTTCAGCAATTGTTCTGCACGATCTTCCTGTTCCCGAATATTTAACTTGCTATACTTATTCTTAGGAGTGTTGAAATTTTGATATTTTTCTAGTTATTCGTTAATGGGTATATTTGCCAATCCCAGATTTTTTTAGCTTTTTTAGCTTTTTTTTTTTGCCTTAAAGATGAAGTTTCTAATGAGAACAATATTTTCATTCTTGTTTTTGTCTAGATCGGGTTCTATGGTTGATATAATGGAGATTGTAACGTGTGATCTTAAGAAGAGGAGGGGAAGAATTGATAATGCGGACATGATCTCTGCATTACCAGAGCCGATTTTGCAACTCATTATGTCATTCCTTCCCTTCAAACAACTTTTTCAAATTAGCTTATTGTCTAAAGCATGGCTACAAGCTTGGCTTACATACCCAATTGTAGAAATTGACGACTTCAACGTTCCTGCAGGACCAAATTGGTTGGAAAGAGTTCTAACATCCCACCTTTATTGGGAAAAATTTCTGCAAATCCGTCACAGAAACATGTTGCCTATAAGGAAGTTAACAATCAAGATGTCGGATATCCCAGGAGCCTTAGAATTGGCAAAGAGATTCATTTGCTATGCAATTGAAAACAATGTCAAAGAGCTGGGACTTGAATATTTTCCGCCGTCAGATATGTTTTTCAGTCTGCCTCAAATGGTTTTATTTTCAAAATCCTTAAATGTGTTAAGGTTACGAGGCTATAAGTTGGAGCCACTAAGGAATGATGTGAAGTTATCTTTAAGGGAATTGCACCTGTCACGTGTATATGCCGATGATCAAGTAATGAACAATCTAGTTGCTCAATGCCCTTTCATTGAGAAGCTGGTATTTGATCATTGTTGTGGTTTTAACAGTCTGGACATTAAAGCATTGACTGCCGTTTCGATATCCATTTTCTCTATGCCAAGATGTAAGGTCAATATAACCTCTTGTATGAATCTGAAATACTTGCACTTATGTGGGGGTTCCTATACAGATGAGTGGCTCAGCAGCCAAATTTCAAGACTTCCACTGCTCGAGCAGTTATATATAAGTACTTGTAACTATTTAGAAAGCATTAGGATTTCAAGTCCTCGTTTGAAGACATTGGGCATCAGATTGTGTGACTTTTTGATTGAAGTCAAGATTGACACTCCAAATTTAAGCATATTTAAGTATCATGGCGATATAGTATCCTTATCTTCTGGTGCTTTGGCTCTGTCGGAAGCTGATCTCTGTATCTCTTCTCTCTCTTTCTTTCCTCGTAACATAGGTTCTCAGTGGTACATAAAATATATTGAGCTACTTGTTCAGTGAACTGAAAGTTAAAATCCACAACCATTGATTTTTAACTTTTATTTCAAGTCAGTTATAGGATGAGACATAATTTTGTTGTCGCTTAAAATGTGTTTGAAATTCAATCCATTTGCAGAGAATTTCAGCAGGGATTGGCCCTGCCGCAGCAGAACAACAACAATGAAGCAGAAAATGCATGAACATGGATAATTTTTCCTTAATGCTACTGGACCTTGGATATAAAATAAAGTAATAAAAAAATAAAATAAAAAGTAAATTATGTATTATTTGATTTTATTTATGTTGGGTGCTAGGAAGTAGGAATTATAAAATTTGGCAAGTTTTATACTTTGTGTCAATGGATGTTATCTCCTATGGGGTTAATTTGGTGGGTTATGAACATGGCAATAGAGTTAATATTAATTTGAGTATTTTTTAAATAATGAAAATGATTCTTACATTTATAAATAATTGATCAGCCCTTATCGAATATTAATATATCTTTCACCATGACTTCAAATTACAATCTGTAAGATGTTACATATATTCAACATTCACACTTACAACTTTCATCATTGAATATCTCCAAAATTAGGAATTTTATAATATCAAAATCAGTCATAAAGTCGTTATTTCGCAACAATCACAGTCAAATAATCACAATCACAAAGTCATAGTCACACAGTTAAAGTCATAATTACAATCATAGTCCCATAATCAGAGTCACATTCGTAGTCGAAGTCACATAGTCAGAGTCAGATTCACAGTCACAGTAACTATCAAATTCATAGTCATATTAACACTTACAACTTAGTCACGGTGTCTGTCACATATACAATTCTCAATCACATTTATTATTTACAATGATAGTTACAATACTCAATTACATTTTCTTAGTCATAATATTAACCACATAAATAATATTCAGTAATATTTCTCTGTTATAATGATAGTTACAAATATTCAATGTTCGTATTTGTTTTTGATGAAGTAATAATCATTGATCATTTAAGCGAGAAAAAAATAATATATGCACATAAATGAGCATATAACTATGCACATAAAGGGGAAAAAAATAATGTTACCATGTTGTGAGAAATAATAATAATTTTTTTTTTTAATATTTATGTGCTTATTTCCAAATTCAAGATACTCCCTAGTCCTAGGGCATTCTCGTAAAATCATCACTCACTAACAGCTTTCTGTTATGAAGGGAATTACATCAATTTCCCGCCACTTAGATCTTCTCCTCCTACATTCAAAAAAAAAAAAAAAGAAAAAAAAAAGAAAGAAAGAAAGAAAGAAAGATCATCTTCACCTCCTGGCTTTCACAATAACTCAGCATCTGAACACCAAAAGCTCAACAAAACAGAATCCTACCAAAATCAAACATAACAAGAAAATTGTTCATGGCAATCTTCGAAATAGCAATGGTGCGAAGAGTGAGCTTCATAATTTTCCTTGTATGCATCTTGATCTCTTTCAAGAACCAAAGCGACCATACAAAGAAAGGCGTAAAACAATACATTTGTTACGACAATACGACGTCGAATACATGTCCGTTCCCTATAAAGACTCGGATCCTGTTCTTATCATGTGGGGAAAGAATAGAAGAATGCGGCGGCGCCGGTGATCCTTACCGTACTTTGGAGTACGCTTCGTGCCCCAAAGCTGAAAATACAATTTTAGCCATTGTTCGGTATCTCCACAAATCCCACTCTGATGTCGCGCCCTCTTTCTTGGGCCTCATTTCCCAGGATTGCTTCATTAAGGTCCAAATTCAATTAACTTTTAGTCAAATCTTGGTTTTGTTTTTAGACGAGTGCATTTCTTCAAGGGTTTCATTTGTTGGTGATTATCTACCTGTATATTTTGATGTAAATTTTTTAAAAGCTTGAATGGTTGATCTGGGTTTTGTTAATTTTTGTTGTTCTTTTTGGTATGATTCTACATGTCAATTTGAGGTGATGATTCCTTTTTTATTTTTGACATGAATTAATTATAATCTCTTTGGTTACTTAATTTTCATCTCTAATGCTTGTTTCCAGATAACAATCTTGTTTTTTTCCCTGCTAATTTTCAGTTGGGTTATGTGAGTTATAGATGTTGTTGGGTTCTTGTTATTTCTTTTATTATTTTGACTTGAATTTCTGTGTAATTTAGAGTTGTGATGCTTCATTGGTACTGGATGACACTGAAGGAATAGACTCTGATAAAAAGTCTCCACCCAATGAATCTCTCAAGGAAGAGCTTGAAGAATCATGTCATGTTGTGGTTTCCTGTGCTGATATTTTTGCTTTGACTGCCAGAGAAGTAAATTCATCTCTTATATGACTAATCAAGTTTATGAAATCATGCACTCTATCTATCTTATATAAATCATTATAATAATAATTGTGTGTCTTTGAATTTTAGGCTGGTGTCCCATTCTATCCGCTGTATACTGGAAGGAGAGACAATATGCTGGCTTTCGCAGATAGAGCAATCCTTGAGCTTCCTTCATCCAATGCAAGGGGGTTTGATTTAAGAGAAATTGTTACTATGTTTGGTATGGATTTTCAGAGTTGGTTTAATTTTCCATTCTTCTTTCTTGAAAAAATAGATATTTCTGATGTTGGTTTGTATTGTATTATTACATTTGCAATTATTCTGTTGTGTTATTGTTTATGGTATAATAGTTTAATCTTGATACATTTGGTTCATAATGGGATACTTGGAAAGTAGAAGATTTCCAACAGTTTAGCTGAACTGAGGTTTCTTATTCATAATCAATGCAGCAAATGATAATTGACACGAATAATAATATTCTTAGTAGGATGACTTTCTTGCTTAAAATGTATCATTTTTTTTGGTGACTTCTCCTGCAGAGGTCTTACTTGTGCTGCAGTCATTAGTATTGTGCTGCAATTTGTTCATTTGTCACAAGATTGATTCTCAGCCAACTCATACAAGGCAGAATGAAGGCACAGTAACAAATAGCCTCAAGAGGAAGCAGCCAGACCAGACGTGTTTTGAACAAAAGCTGCAACTAGGAGGGGAAGGAAGGCTAAAACGTCCTAAAAGGCACTTAAATCATCTCAAACAGGGGAGTTTATATGAACTAAAGATAAAGGCACGACTTTTTAATTGTGTCACTCTAGCTGCCGAAGACGATCAAGATTACGGTATCTTTACATATGAACTAAGGGTATGATTATTCACTTTTCCATTTTAATTTTTATTAGTTTCTAGAGTCTAATTTATTTGCTTAATTAGGCCAATTGTGGACGTTGTGGATTAGAACAAATTTTGATTTTGGATTGGCATACTCGAACGAACGTGAACATCATTGTAAGAACATAAAACTTTTCCTTTTGTTCATCTGGAAAATACAAAATATTTACTTTTCCTTTTGTTCTGGTTCTTTCAGTGCAGATCCTGTGCTTGCTATATGTCCATCGAACTACAAGAACGCGGACAGCCTTTCACCCTCGAAGATGCAGAAGCTAGTAGCTGGGTTACGATCGTCAAATTCAGAAGCTGGAACCTGCATAACTTTTTCTACAATTTCCCAGGAAGTCATTGGACCGTTTGCACAACTGAGGGGAATACTTTACATTTCAGCTAACAGAGGAAAACCAACTGCGGTTTCCAAGTTACTTTGTGGTCATCGATATAAACTCCAATTATTTTCACTACACCCGCCGTGATCCTCAAGGCAATTTTGTTTTCGGTATCTCTTTGTTGGTAGCTACCATTCACCATCCAGAAGCTGCTGAGGCAGTGTTGTGAATCAGTAGCTCAGGGGGCAGCAAGGGTCTGTTTCAGCAATGAAGCTGTCTCCATTTACTTTAGTATGCTATGTGATCGTTTTCTTTGTTATCTTTGATATACAAGAAAGCACTAGTTCTTAGTGTCTCTTTGAAGAGAATTTGCATTAGGTTTGTGCAAATATGTAGTAAAAATTGTAAACTGGTAAAAATAATCAGATATAAAGAAGAGATTTTTACAATTGACTTCCTTTTGTTCTGTGATTCTTGACTAGAGTTTTGATAGCTTTGGTAGTCTTAATGTCATTCCAGTGTGAACCCATTTATTCTTGGATTTTGGCAACCATATTTTGACCAAAAAAATTTAAAAGCACAAAAGAAACAGTTAATGTGTGTGTGTGTACACATGGTATTCATCATGAAAAATAAGAGTGGAGGGGCTAATGCAAAAATAGCTATAAACAGTTCATATGGTTTTGTTTTCTCAGTGGTCAAAGCAGCTATAAATGGGACAACACACATAGGTAATGCAAGAAGCAAGCAACGAGCTGACTCAAGAGGATCCAATTTATCCCATCTATTGCAAGCCGCATATATGTTACAAAGCAGAACATAAACAGCCCTGTTATCAGAATCTAATTCAAGAAACTGCTTAGCTGCCATTTCAGCCATTTCTGCATCCCTATGAACTCTACAAGCACCAAGAAGAGCTCCCCAGACAATTGAATTCGGCATCATTGGCATATTCTTTATATTCTTTATGCCTAAGGCTCTTCTGTATCAGATCCATTTTTTGTTGATGAGAGGTTGTTTAAACTCATGATCTGATGCCCTCAATTGAGTGCTTGTTGCATATCCCATAGTAATGAGATGAAAAGTTTCAAAAATGGTTTGACCATCTAATTCAAGACTGATTGACTAAAATCGAAGATAAATACTTTCTCCTTGAGAAAAGTTTTTAATGATCATTTTAAAATCTGGATCAAATTCATCAATTTATTTTAAATCTTCGGAAGGATAAAGCCTATCTAAAAATCCATAATTTGCAAGTTTTTTGACAAAACCTGATGAGGCTTTTGGGATGCAAGTAATTCTTGGGTAAATACTCCCTTTTTCAATCATTTTAAGAAATGTATGCCCTTAATTGAGCTCATAAACAGTTTTAGCAAATTATGCATACTCTTTTTCCCAATAGTGTAAAATAGGTTCACCCACGAAAAAGGTGACCTACTTTTTTCTTTGAAATTCAAAAGTTTTTGTAGCAGAGCTACTTGATCCACCAACTGAATAAGTTTTTTGTCCAGAATAGTTTGGACGAAAAGAAGTTTCTTCTGTTTGAATTTTACACCTGAAACTGGTGCGGGTGTTTTGGGAATTTCAATACTTACTTTAGTCTGTAAGTCGCCTGAAATAACAAGGGATCTGCTCCCTTCTCCCTTTTCAAACTTTTGAGGAGTTTGTGCATGTATATCTCGATTGAGATCTTCTCTTAATGGCGTAGTTGGGGGACTAGCCACATCATTTATGTAGGATTTAAATTCCCTACCAAATTCATCAAGAGAATCAAATAGATCTTGATTCTGATTTGTGATTGATCCCATTTTTTGGGTGAGAGTGTTCATATCTCTTTGACATCTTTCAACAAAAACTTCAAGTTCCTCTTTCACATGCTTTTGTTCTTTATCAATGGCTGCAGCCTTTTCATATATTTCATTTGATTTTTTAATTAATTCACCTTCCATTGAAGTCTGGATTCCTGCTTAAATAATCAGCAAGAAAATTATCAGATCCTTTAATATGGTTAATTTTAAAATTATAAAAGCTTAATATTACTTGCCATCTTTGTAATCTTCGAAATTGAGGTTCTTAGGGTAATTTGTTAACGGTTAATCCCTTTACTTGGGTATTATCTGTTTCAACTGTAAATTCTTTAGGTAAAAGAAATAGAGTAAATTTTCTAATTCCTCGGACTATTGCCAATAATTCTTTTTCATTTTTTGAATAATTTATTTCAGCTGAATTATATGTACCACTTGTATATTTACAAATTTCTCCAATATCAGTTTTTAATAATGCAGCCCAATATAAATCAGACGCATCTGTTTGAACAATAAGATTATCTGAATCTTCAGGTAGTCTTAGTTTTGGTAAATTTTTACATTCTTCTTTTAATCTTTTTACTGCTTCTGTATGTTCTACAGTCCATCCTTTTGTATTATTTTTCTTTAAAAGTTTTTGAAGTATAGCTCTTTTTTAGCTAAGTTTGGAATAAAGCTTTTTGAGTAATTCAAACATCCTAAAATTTTTTTAATCATTTTTCTATCTGATAAAATATCAGGAAATTCTTTTATTTTTTAAGATATATGGGGTTGTAATTTAATCCCATTTGAACAAATTGTTAATCCTAAAAAGTCTATCTCGTTCTTTTTGATTTCTGTGATAGAATTATTCCATTATTTTTACAGATTACGGAAAATTGTTTTAGATGTTTAATATGTTCTTCATATGTTTCTGAATAGACTAAAATGTCATCAACATAGACTAACATGTAGTTATTATCTTTACTAAAGATCTTATCCATTTTTCTTTGATAAATTTGAGGTGCATTTTTTAATCCAAAAGGCATTACTAACCATTCATAATGACCATTTGGTGTACTGAATGCTGTTAAAGTATTGATTCAACAGTTAATTTTATTTTCCAAAACCCTGATTTGCAATCAAATTTTGAATAATAATTTTTTCCTTTAGCAAGGTTGATTAAAACGTTTTTATTAGGTATAAAATATCCATCGAATTTTGTTGCTTTATTCAATTCTTTATAGTTGATTACCATTCAAGCCTTTCCTCGTTTTATTTCAGCATGATTCCTAACCATAAAGGCTGGACTGCTATGTGGATTTTTACTGGGTTTTATAAGTCTAAGTTCCATTAATTCTTTAATTTGTTTATTAAATTCTTCTTTATCTTCTGCATTATATAACATAGGTTTTACCCTTATTATAGTAGTTGAATCGATTAATTTTATTTCTGCATATTCCTTTTGAATATCCCATTTTTCAATTGGATTTTCTCCATAATTTTATTTCTGAATATTCCTTTTTCTTATTTCTTTTCATCCGTCTTTAATTTTCCTTTAAGCTTTGCGGATTTGAGGAGCTCATTTACTTTATTGGTGATGATTGCCAACTCATCATCACTATCCTCTTCTTCACTTGAGCTTGAGTTGTCTTTTTTTCTCGCTTTTAAGGCTAAGGACTTTCTTATCCTTTTCTCATCTTACTCCTTTTTATCCATCTTGATCTCCATTTCATACTCAAGCAATTTGTCGACCAAATCATCCATCTTTAATGTGTTTATGTCGTTTGCTTCTCTAATGGAGGAGGTGTTGTTGGTTTCTATTAAGGTCCAGGATCGATAATAAGCATGAAAACATTGCGAATACACATCGACGAAGTTGCGGAATACTCACATCGATCGGTTGAGCGACGCGGAAGCAAAAAAACTCTAAAAAGCTCACTGGTTTTTGGCGAACTGCAGTGCAGATTTTTGCTCACTGTTTTGACTTCGTTTTTGGTCCTTCGTCGAACGGTTCCCAGCTCATGGGTGAGCTTCCCTATCACCTTCGCATGTCTCGTAAGTGTGCTAGCACTTGTGATTTTGCCACAAAATCACACTCTTGGCTTCCCCACTGCTCACGGTTTCTAAAACCAGAAAAACAGAAAATTGCGTGAAGAAGAAAGGAGGGAAAAGAGAGATTGTTGTGATGTGTTACCAAATTTGTGTATTAAATACACTCATTTGAATTTCATATATTTCATGTGAATTTGGCTTTTAAAGTCAAACCATTAAAGCCTCCAACCACCCACATCACTCAATCCATCAACTTGTCATGTCACATCACTCAAAGTGACTTGTGATTTGACGCTTGATGCGACTAGCGATTTGACGCTTGATTTGACGTGCCGCACTCGAATTCGAAATGCGAATGCGCTCGCAAATAATCTCGGGCTCGGGTTCGCTAATTCCAAATTAATGAATTTTCCGTTGCGTCGTAATTAAATGATTACGCCTAGCGAAATCACTATTCACGTCGCTAACGAATTAATTTTAAATTAATTCGCTCGCCCGAATTAAAATCTAATTTTAATTCCGCGTCGAAATCTAATTTCGTTTAATATATCAAATATATTAATTAATCGATTAATTCCAAATTAATCGTTATCTCTCTTTAAAGGATATTTTATCCCAGATAAAATATCTCCGTAATTAATCCCAGATTAATTTTCTCTCTCTTCTAATTAATCCCAGATTAATATAGAGTGCGAGTTATACGCCATCGGTGAATCTTTGGGAAGCGACCCCATGAGATCCCCGGATATGTTGGCAGTCAAATCGGTCGTCGGACTATCCGAACACGTAAGTACCAAGTACTACGTTTGTACCGATTTACAAGACAAGGTTGGCCTCTAGCAAAGCGCCATGCCTACACAATTCTCCGGAAACATCCTTACAGGAATAAAGGATCTATATCAAGCGTAGTATACCGTAGTATTGCGTATTTCTGTCCAGCATCAGATGATCACGTGCTAGGTCTGGGGCTGGAAATGTGTCTATCCCGTACGAAGCACATGTCGGATCTCTGGCGACTAGTCTCTATAATCGGATAAACATGACATTGTCATTTTATCCCGATAGCTGCAGCATTCAAGAGAACGAGTCCGGTATCCTACGTGACCATCATCTCCATATGACTGGAGTGACACTTCCATCTTGACATCACACCCAACACACTACGATTCTCGATATACCCAGAATTGGCGTACACAGGTACCGGTTAAAGCCCTGGACGACCTCAACCAAAGTATATAGATTGTCGTATGCATTAGCGGTGCAAGTCTCAGGTTAAAACCAAATACACCTACCCTGATTTCGGACTTCCATAGACACATAGTCATACTACCAATGGAATTCCGAGGGGGTCTATCCAGAGCAAAACTATTTCCCGTACCATCGGTGAAACACAACCTCCTATTACACTTGCATGAGTATCCTATACCCAAATATATGAGAACTATGCCGTTGTGCCCTCACAACGCTTACAAGTGTAATACTAGTCTTTTACGCATTTATCGATGGTCCAATCTCGACAATGCTCTGACTAGGGATATTTAATGATTCTGCCTTCGTGGATTGATACTGTCTCATATCATTCTCAATCCAGGCACTAATCATAGGGACCTCTCATCATTTATACATCTAGGTGATCTAATCACAAATGATAAGAGTGCAATCTCCTTTGTCACATAGTTAATTTGTACAACAACACTGTGATCTGTACAAATAGTGACGCTATGGGTCATAATTGTCCAACAATCTCCCACTTGGCCTATAGCCAGTCACTCGAGTGTCTAACACCCGAACTATGTACGGTTTGCTCAAATTGCTGAGAAAAGGTTTTCGTCAGCGGATTTTCATGATTATCGTCTGATGCGATTTATACGATCATCACATCGCCACGATGTATGATCCGAACGAATCAGATGAATATCGAAGTATTTATCTGGATCGGTGATGAGACCATTAATTCTTTAGCATGTGATGAAGCCTAGCTTAGCTGCTAAAAGAACTATATCTAATCTAATTAGATTTTTACGACCCCAGAAGGCTTCTATTGTTGCCTCAGCTGCAGCAATAACCCGCATTTATTGTTTATTCGGTAACAGTGTCTTGGTTGGAAGATTTCCAGCTCACTGTACCGTTATTCAAACTGTATAGTACCGTTTTTATCGGTTAGGAAACTTGTAGCAGTGATCCCAGTCACTTCAAGTTGTCATTCTCCATAGTCCAGTGACTATCACTCGGATTGGCCTATTGGTGAATCATATGCTCAAAGCGTATGAGACACTAGGTCGCGTACATTTTTAAATGTACGAGTCCACGGAGAGTTTCTATGAAAGCCAAGCTTTCACCGATTATTATGGGAATATCATTTCCAAGAAATGATGTATTATCATTATTGTATAGGACAGCCACTGTCAGTGCGCTCCCACTAACCCTCTTATATACACAAGAATCATTTCGTTTTGAATTAAATCATAAACCATTATGATTACATCAAAACGATAATTCCTAGAACCAATGATTGCTTCAATCCAAACGTGGATCGAATAACCCGCAAACCTTGTTTGCTAGTTATTGTACGACAAAACCGACAGGATGTTGTAAACATCCTCCGAAAGGTTTCCTTTTTAGGAAAGCGATTTTCCCGTTAAGCTGCCATATTTCATCTATGAAACATGCAGCATTAGCAAGCATTATCCGAATGGATTCATCGTGGCAACAGGTAAAAGGTTGAATCGCAATCAACATAATGTTGATAACGATACCTTTCCGCTAAAAGCCTAGCTTTATACGTTGGTATGTTGCCATCCATGTACGTCTTCATTGAAGACTTATACAGTACCAATAGGCACAATGCCTTGCGGTACATCGACTAGTGTCCAAACTTGTTGATATATATGGAATCCATTTCGGATTCATGACACTTTGTCATAATCAGGAAGTCGATACCTTGTATCACTACCTCATACGTAGTTAGTTGGTATACCTCAAAAGATTTACATCTTTACGAGGTGAGATCAGAAACATACCCCAGGTTGTTTTCTGACTCTCTCCGACATACGTGGTTCTTGTGTATTAGAAGATTAATGGTTTAGTTTCATCCTTGATGAACTATTTGTGTTCCATTAGGACTCGGTGCCTAGAATAGTATTACTCCAATTTTCATCGAGTTTTACTATCCTCCCACTTACCACTGCATATCGGTATTCCTCTTAGGAAAACCGCATGGTGAGCAACAATCTAATTATTCTCTCATGAGTTGTATAAGTACAATACTTATAGTATCCCTAGGATAACCTACAATTGGCACTTATCCAATTTGGGTTTTATTTTGGTATTATCCAAACGTATGCCCAGGATACCCAAATTATTAGGAATGTGAAACCCGGTTTCTTTCCCGTTCATATCTAATATGAAATCTGTCAAACAGATTTTTAATGGAACCTCATTCAAAATAAGTTCTTGCACTGTTAATGCTTATCCGTTGAAGGAAATGGTAGCTCGGAGCGACTCATGATTAACCTTATCATGTCCAACAAGATTCGGTTACTCAGTTCGGACACACCGTCAAACTGACGTGTTCCAGGAGGAGTCCTCCTTTGAAAGAATACTATACTCTTTCAAGTATATAAGAAACTTATTGCTTAAGTATTTTCCACTACGGTCTTACCGTGACGGTATAATACTATAGCCGATCTGTTTGTCTATTTCGTGTCGAAACTTTAAAAGTTTCTGATTTGTGTTCTTCAAAAGAAACACATGACCATTACGCGATGCCACATCTGTATAGGTCACGCAATATTCATATCCACATTTAGCCTAGCTAGACATAGGCCCACTTGCTTCACTATGAACTAGGGCTATCAGATCGGTGGCATTTACACTTTTACCAAGTAAATAGTGTTTTAGGCACTTTGCCCAATAAACTAGATTCGTAGACTTTATTTGATTTGGATCAAATTAGTCCTGGTACCCGCTCTTCAAAAGTGCGGATATACGAGTCTTGTTTCATTATGTCCCAGACAACAATGCCACAATTAAATTTCTCCTGATCAAATCAGTTTGAGCTATTTATTTGTCATATATATATTTGAGATTTATTTATATTCAGAATATAAATGTTGTTATTCACATCTAATGTGTTTATCTCAATATCATCTTTATAAAATAAAACACTTTTGTGTTCTAGAATATAAAGGTTCACCCGAAGCGGGTTATACACTGATATAGAGATAATGTATCTAGTCAAACTAGTTACATTATAACAGTTTTCCAATTTAGGTACACACCCGAGGGTAGTTCCTAAACTTAGGTATCTACGGTTAAAACAGCGACTTTCGTCCCATTTCCAAATCGCAGATTAATCTCAGTTGAGGTCAGTATCCTGCTCACAGCAGATTCTGAACACCAATACATATTTATGTACCACACTAAGTATTTAAAATCCAATTTTAATACTAGTAGTGAACATAATTATGACAATCATATTTGAAGTCAGAGCCTTGCTCGTCTTCAATTCCTTCATGGAATATGTCATTTATCTTCCCTGAAGATTATAATGATTTTGCCTTGCCCTTTTCAATATTCCAGAAGCCTTTGGCCAAGCCATGGGTTTCTAGAATATCGAAGTAAGGTGCGCCTTGCGCTACTTGTCTAATTACAAACTTTGACTTTATCTCATTGAGAATAGTCATTAACTCTCCAAGAGTCATTTATTGCAATTTAGTAAGCTCAAGCACTAAAGTTATCATTACATAAATCTTCCAAAGATTATGCTCTACTTTTTGCTTAATTCTTGACTTAGGCCTAATATGTTATTTTATCAAATAAAGTAACTTTATTAGATTCCAGGACCATCCTGAAATTTATTCCCAATTTGAAAATTAAACCATTTAAAATATTTTAATCCCAGATTATATTTTAAATGTCCAACCTTTCAATATTTCCACTTGATTTTAATAGTCCAACTATTTAATCAATGATTACGGTACTATTAAATATAATGATTATTATAGTCCAACTATTTAATCAACTATACTTCAAATATATTGATTATCATAATCCAATTATATAATCACTTATAAATGAATTGTTTGAATATATATAGTCCAACTATTTATAAAACAACAATCTAAATATTAGTCCAACTAACATTTAATACGTTTGACGAATGATATTGTTTGAGCGCGTTTGGCGAGTAATTGAACGAATATTGCAAATTCAATTCTTTCCTCCCACTATTTTTCGGCGAGCCTCCAACCCTCTGTCGAGTACTCGGGAAACCGTGTTTCCTAGTGGGCTAGGATCCCGTTAAATATCACACAATCTTGACTTTGGCCAACAAATTGTATGATAATTAACTAAGTAGATCTCTAAGATCGATTGGATCCAATCCAATTCCTAGATCCGGTAGGGGGACATCCTAGTCCGAAACATATATCAAATATATGCCAATACATCCAATGTATTACCTAACCTGTTTCCTCTGAATCAACTAAGCCTTGGCTTTGGCACAACAAACTTAGTGATCCCAGTCAAGCGCGACCCATTGACCATGGAAAGCTTCGTAATCAATGTCGATGGACAAGAAGTGGTCTTGACTTTGGCCAACAAACCACAACTTGGACAAGACACTGATATGGAACAAAGCCTTCGTGATTCAAACACATCCTCGACAGACAAAGGCCTTGACTTTGGCCAACAAACCAATGCCGTCTTAGATCTTGAGTAAGAATCACTAAATGGAAGGAAAAGCGCTTAATATTGAGCGAGGGTTTTTCGCGGCAAATTGGCAACCAATTTATTATCTTTGTTAAGGTCTCATCATCATACACCCTTAAGCATGCATTCTAAACACATAATAAAGCGTATATGAAAAATAATAATGATATGCGGATGGATACTTTACATTGATCCTAGATCAATTCTCTCACTTTCTCTCTCCCGCTAGCACAAGTATCAATTCTACCCGTTACACTACACTTCTAAAGAAACCTCATTTACATTGAGGGGAATAGGTGAGAAGAGAATACAAAGAAATAAGAGGTGATAAGGCTGGACACGCAGGTCCAATTAATAAATCGAATTTATTACAATTTCTAAAATTGCCCCACCCATCTAATATCCATCCGATATACATTATTCATGCATCGCAATCATGTATTCACACAAGCATGTTATCAATCAATCTAATCAAATTAATTAATCTGATAATTAGTGATCATCCAACGTTCAAACAATGATTTGATTTTGTGCGAGTTAAACTCGTCTTTGCGAATAAGTACTCAAAGTACGAATTCTTGAATTAAATTAAATTACATCATTAAATCCAATTTAATATGTATTCAATTCTAATTTGCTATTTAATTCCAAATTAAATACTACACTTTTTTAATGAACTTTTGCGACTTAAATTCCAAATTTAATCGCAACGGGTCTCAAAGCCCGATTAACGTCCAACGTCAATTTAATTAAAGTCCAATGGGCTTTTAATTAATTTCTCGAGGCGTGGACTTTTGGTCAACTCGGGTCAAACCGAAAACCAAAGTCCAATCCGGGAGTTACCCCATAAGCCCATAAATTAATTTTGGCCCATTAGGCCCAATTAAACTTTAAAGTCCATTAAGTCGCATTTGGGCTTTATGGTGGCGGTTTTGGGCCCAATTGGATCCAATCCAATTTGCCTAAACCCAACTTTGTTACAACAAAGCCCATTAAGCCCAATAACAACATTAAAAGTCCAATTTCCAAAATTAGGCCAAATAATTAAATTCCAAAAAATCCAATTTTCCCAATTTAATTACCAAAGTGTATCACATGATTAATTACCTAAATTAACATTTCTAAAACATCAATATACACAATTAATCATGCTCAAATTCATCATCACATGTCCAACACATTTTGATTAAAATCAAACCCAATCATGCTTCCAAAGTCTCGGCCAATGAGGGGATTTTTGTCTAATTCGGTTTCAATCCAATTAATCTCAATCGACATTAAATCATCATCCTAATTGATTCTAACTCATCCAATGAATTACAAATCAAAAAAATCCAAGACATTATAGGGCTATTTGCATTCGGCCAACATAAGGTATTTGGGGATTTTTGTTCAATTCAAAATTCAATCCAATTAATTTCAAATTAACATCATCCAACATCATTACAACTCATCCAATGAATCAAAATGAAAAATTCCAAGAATTCCAAATGAACCCTAACATTCGGCCAAGGTGAAAATATTGGGGAAAATCATTCCAAATCAATTTTCATGAAATTGATCCAATCAACATTCAATTCAACATGTTTTAAGCATACTCATTCATCCAATTTCACAAAATCATGCTTGAAAACAAATTACCGAAATTTTAAGCCCTAAAATTTTCATGCTCAAACCTAGGCTCTTGATGCCATTGTTGGTTTCTATTAAGGTCCAGGATCGATAATAAGCATGAAAACATTGCGAATACACATCGACGAAGTTGCGGAATACTCACATCGATCGGTTGAGCGACGCGGAAGCAACAAAACTCCAAAAAGCTCACTGGTTTTTGGCGAACTGCAGTGCAGATTTTTACTCACTGTTTTGACTTCGTTTTTGGTCCTTCGTCAAGCTCCAAGCTTCGTCGAACGGTTCCCGGCTCATGGGTGAGCTTCCCTACCACCTTCGCATGTCTCGTAAGTGTGCTAGCACTTGTGATTTTGCCACAAAATCACACTATTGGCTTCCCCACTGCTCACGGTTTCTAAAACCAGAAAAACAGAAAATGGCGTGAAGAAGAAAGGAGGGAAAAGAGAGATTGTTGTGATGTGTTACCAATTTGTGTATTAAATACACTCATTTGAATTTCACATGCATTTCATGTGAATTTGGCTTTTAAAGTCAAACCATTAAAGCCTCCAACCACCCACATCACTCAATCCATCAACTTGTCATGTCACATCACTCAAAGTGACTTGTGATTTGACGCTTGATGCGACTAGCGATTTGACGCTTGATTTGACGTGCCGCACTCGAATTCGAAATGCGAATGCGCTCGCAAATAATCTCGGGCTCGGGTTCGCTAATTCCAAATTAATGAATTTTCCGTTGCGTCGTAATTAAATGATTACGCCTAGCGAAATCACTATTCACGTCGCTAACGAATTAATTCTAAATTAATTCGCTCGCCCGAATTAAAATCTAATTTTAATTCCGCGTCGAAATCCAATTTCGTTTAATATATCAAATATATTAATTAATCGATTAATTCCAAATTAATCGTTATCTCTCTTTAAAGGATATTTTATCCCAGATAAAATATCTCCGTAATTAATCCCAGATTAATATAGAGTGCGAGTTATACGTCATCGGTGAATCTTTGGGAAGCGACCCATGAGATCCCCGGATATATTGGCAGTCTAATCGGTCGTCGGACTATCCGAACACGTAAGTATAAAGTACTACGTTTGTACCGATTTACAAGACAAGGTTGGCCTCTAGCAAAGCGCCATGCCTACCCAATTCTCCGGAAACATCCTTACAGGAATAAAGGATCTATATCAAGCGTAGTATACCGTAGTATTTCGTATTTCTGTCCAGCATCAGATGATCACGTGCTAGGCCTGTGGCTGGAAATGTGTCTGCCCCGTACGAAGCACATGTCGGATCTCTGGAGACTAGTCTCTATAATCGGATAAACATGACATTGTCATTTTATCCCGATAGCTGCAGCATTCAAGAGAACGAGTCCCGTATCCTACGTGACCATCATCTCCATATGACTGGAGTGACACTTCCATCTTGACATCACACCCAACACACTACGATTCTCGATATACGCAGAATTGGCGTACACAGGTACCGGTTAAAGCCCTGGAAGACCTCAACCAAAGTATATAGATTGTCGTATGCATTAGCGGTGCAAGTCTCAGGTTAAGACCAAATACACCTACCCTGATTTCGGACTTCCATAGACACATAGTCATACTACCAATGGAATTCCGAGGGGGTCTATCCAGAGCAAAGCTATTTCCCGTACCATCGGTGAAACACGACCTCCTATTACACTTGCATGAGTATCCTATACCCAAAATATGAGAACTATGCCGTTGTGCCCTCACAACGCTTACAAGTGTAATACTAGTCTTTTACGCATTTATCGATGTCCAATCTCGACAATGCTCTGACTAGGGATATTTAATGATTCTGCCTTCGTGGATTGATACTGTCTCATATCATTCTCAATCCAGGCACTAATCATAGGGACCTCTCATCATTTATACATCTAGGTGATCTAATCACAAATGATAAGAGTGCAATCTCCTTTGTCACATAGTTAATTTGTACAACAACACCGTGATCTGTACAAATAGTGACGCTATGGGTCATAATTGTCCAACAGGTGTAACTTCTATATTCCTTCGGGAGTGATCTTAAAATGCGGAATTATAAAATCTTTACCGATTTTAAGCTCTTATTACCAAATAGGCTTTTAGATTAATTTTTCTCTATTCCAATTAATAGCCTATATGCAAGTTTTCTACTCAATACATAAATATAAATAAACTTGCAAATAGTAAAAGTATAGGGAAAGAGAAATACGACACCGTGATTTATAGTGGTTCGGCCAAACGTGCCTACGTCCACTCCCCCAAACCTCAGTTGAAGATTTCCATTAAAATTGAGTTTCCATGGTTCACTCGCAACCAAGTGTTTTCCGCAAAGGCACACTCCAAACCTTTTACACTTTTGAGTTTTGTTCGTAGGCACACTCACAACCTTTACACTTTGAGTTTTATTCATAGGCGCACTCACAACCTTTACACTTTACCCAAACAATGGGATTTCACAACCACAAGTGTTTTTGTTTAAAGAAGATTGAAACACACTTGGGCACTTACAAATGTTAAGAAGATTGTGTAAGTTGCAAACCCAAGTGTTCTAAGCTCACTACAAAATATATGATGGTGTAGTGTGTGTGATCTTGTATGAATGTTTAAGTATATGAAGGTTTTAGACACTCTTGTATTTGCCATGGTAGAATATGTATGAAGGTTTTCTAAATCTCTAACCAAGCACAAATGAGTTGGGGTTCTATTTATAATAAAATTCAAAGCATTCCCTAACTTACAGCGCGACCGGTATGGAAACTGGTATGGAGACCGATATGCCGGTCTCCAACGGATATATCACCGTTTGGGAGAAACTAGCCGTTAGACCGGTATGGAGACCGGTATGGTCCGTGTCGGTTCCAGTAGCTATGTAATATGAAAGGCTAGACCGGTATGGACACCGGTATGGATATCGGTATGGTGCTTGATGGTTAAACAACTCAAAAAATGATTTTTGAGACCTCTGGAACCGGTATGCCAATTTTCTAGACCAGTCAAGACTGACGACACTCGGTATTTTGGCCATAACGTTCTCTAGAAAATTCCAAATCATGATCCGTAAATTTATACATAAATTAGACACATAGATTTAGCTTTTGTAAAAAATTCAGCTCTAAAAACATTAAGATGAAGTTTATGGAATTTTTCTAATGTGACATGTATGCAGAAAACGCACATATGAGCATGTTATACTAAAATGGCTCTAGCAAGAGTTATATATATCGGAATTGTGTTCCGTTTAAACCGTAGCAAACTAGAGACACATATCTATCTACCGGTATATCATTTGAAGTTTAATGCAACCGTTTGATAGTTTTTGGTGTTTGACAATTATGACCCATAGCGTCACTATTTGTACATATCATGGTGTTGTTGTACAAATTAACTATGTGACAAAGGAGATTGCACTCTTATCATTTGTGATTAGATTACCTAGATGTATAAATGATGAGAGGTCCCTATGATTTGTTCCTGGACGGAGAATGATATGAGACAATATCAGTCCACGAAGGATAAATCATTAAATATCCCTAGTCAGAGTATTATCGAGATTGGACATCGATGAATGCGTAAAAGACTAGTATTACACTTGTGCGCGTTTGTGAGAGCACAACGGCATAGTTCTCATATATTTAGGTATAGGATACTCATGCAAGTGTAATAGGAGGTTGTGTTTCACCGATGGTACGGGAAACAGCTTCGCTCTGGATAAGACCCCCTCGGAATTCCATTGGTAGTATGACTATGTGTCTATGGAAATTCGAAATCAGGGTAGGTGTATTTGGTCTTAACCTGAGACTTGCACCGCTAATACATACGACAATCAATATACTTTGGTTGAGGTCGTTCAGGGCTTTAACAGGTTCTATGTACGCCAATTCTGGGTATATCGAGAATCGTAGTGTGTTGGGTGTGATGTCAAGACGAAAGTGTCACTCCAGTCATATGAAGATGATGATCGCGCAGGGATACATAACTGGTTCTTTATATAAGGTTGCAACCGTCGGAATAATATGACTTGGTCATGATTATCTGATATTAAAGAGACTAGTTGCTTGTTATCCGATATATGCTTCGTACGGGGCAGACACTGTACCAGCCCACATGTGATCATCCGATACTGGACAGAAATATGCAATACTACGTATACTACACCTGATACATATCCTTTATTCCTGTAAGGATATTTCCGGAGAATTGGGTAGGCATGGCGCTTTGCTAGAGGCCAACCTTGTCTTGTAAATTGGTAAAACGTAGTACGAGGTACTTACGTGTTCGGATAGTCCGACGACCGAATTTACTGCCAATATATCCGGGGATCTCATGGGTCGCTTCCCAAAGATTCACCGATGACGTATGACTCGCACTTTTAATTAATCTGGGATTAATTAGATGAGAGAGAAAATTAATCTGGGATTAATTACAGAGATATTTTATCTGGGGATAAAATATCAGTTAAAGAGAGATAACGATTAATTTGGAATTAATCGGTAAATTAATATATTTGATATATTAAACGAAATTGGATTTCGACGCGGAATTAAAATTAGATTTTAATTCGGGCGAACGAATTAATTTAGAATTAATTCATTAGCGACGTGAATAGTGACTTCGCTAGGCGTAATCATTTTATTACGACGCAACTGAAAATTCGTTAATTTTGAATTAGCGAACCCGAGCCCGAGATTATTTGCGAGCGCATTCGCATTTCGAATTCGAGTGCGACACGCAAGTCAAATCAAGCGTCAAATCGCTAGTCGCATCTAGCGTCACATCAAGCATCAAATCACATGTCACTTTGAGTGATGTGACACTTGATTGATTGATGTGACAACTAGTCACTTTAAGTGATGGTAGTTGTTTGGTTAATGAATGAGTGTGGAACACTCAAGGTTAGTGTAAAGCTTTTTGAAAGCTTAACAAGACATTTACAATATTTTATTATATGGTATATATGTCTTTGATTTTTGGAAAATCAACACAACTCTCACAACTCCTCTCTCTCTCTCCATTTCTCTCATCGTTCACGCCCAAAGTGGGTAATTTTCTTCTGGTTTCTGGTTCGCCAAAAACAGTGAAGAAAATGGGAAGCAAGTGTGATTTTATGGCAAAATCGAGAGTGCTAGCACACTCCGGGATCAATGCGAATGTGTGATTACTGCTACTGCCGAACCAGTCCAAGGCAGAAAGAAAAGTGTTTTTGTTGCCCCCCGTCGCTCAACCGCTCGATGTAAGTATTCCGCGACTTCTCGAATGTATTCACTTATGTTTGATGCTTGATTTGTGATCCTTTGGACCCTAGATAATCACCAACAATGGTATCAGAGCATGATTAAAAGCATGAAAAATGTTTAGGGCTTAAAATTGGGCAAACTTGATTTTGAGCATGATTAATTAAATTGGATTGATTAGTATGCTTAAATATATTTGAATTAAGGATTGATTGGATCAATTTTTTGAAATGATGTTTGGAATATTTTTCCCAAATTTTTCCATGTTGGCCGAATTGGTCTAGCCCTAATATGTCTTGGGATTTTTGATTTTTGACAAATGGATTTGTTGGAAATCATTCGGGAATATGTTTTAATGTCGATTGTGGAATTTAATTGGATTGAAACCGAATCGGACAAAATTCCCCAAATTACCGAGTACATTAGATGCATGAATTGGGTTTGATTTTTGTTAAAATGTGTTGGACATGTTGTAATGTTGATGGAATGATTAATTAGTACTATTTTGGTGTTTTGGAAATATTGATTTGGATAATTAATTTTGTTAATACACTTTAGTTTAATTAAACATTAAATTTGGAATTTTTGTGTTTGATTAAATGGGCTTAAAATTGGATTTGGGCCTTTAATGTTGTTATTGGGCTTAATGGGCTTTGTTGTACAAAGTTGGGTTTAGGCAAAATTGGTTGGATCCAATTAGGCCCAAAACCACATCCATAAAGCCCAAATGCGACTTAATGGACCTTTAAAGTTTAATTGGGCCCAATGGGCCAAGATTGATTTCTAGGCTTTGGGGTAACTCCCGGATTGGATTTTGGTTATTCGGTTTGACCCGAGTTGACCAAAAGTCCACGCCTCAAGAAATTAATTAAAAGCCCATTGGACTTTAATTAAATTGACGTTGGACGTTAAACGGGCTTTGAGACCCGTAACGATTAAATTTGGAATTTAAGTCGTAAAGGTTCGTTAATAAAGTGTAGTATTTAATTTGGAATTAAATAGTGAATTAGAATTAAATACTAATTTAATTGGATTTAATTGTGTAGTTTAATTTAATTCGAGAATTCGTACTTTGAGTACTTATTCGCAAAAACGAGTTTGACTCGAGCAAAATCAAATCGTTGTTTGAACATTGGATGGTCACTAATTATCAGATTAATTAATTTGATTAGATTGATTGATAACATGCTTGTGTGAATACATGGTTGCGATGCATGAATAATGTATATCGGATGGATATTAGATGGGTGGGACAATTTTAGAAATTGTTGTAATAAATTCGATTTATTAATTGGACCAGCGTGTCCAGCCTTATTACCTCTATATTCTTTGTATTCTCTTCTCACCTATTCCCCTCAATGTAAATGAGGTTTCTTTAGAAGTATAGTGTAACGGGTAGAAGAAATATTTGTGCTAGCGGGAGAGAGAAAGTGAGAGATTTGATCTAGGATCAATGTGTAAAATATCCATTGCATATCATTATTACTTTATTATATGCGCTTTATTATGTATTTAGAATGCATGTTTAAGGGTGTATGATGATGAGACCTTAACAAAGATAATAAATTGGTTGCCAATTTGCACGCGAAAAACCCTAGCTAAATATTAAGCGTCTTTCCTTCCATTGAGTGATTCTCACTTAAGATCCGAGACAACATTGGTTTGTTGGCCAAAGTCAAGGCCTTTGTCTGTCGAAGATGTGTTTGAATCACGAGAGCTTTGTTCCATATCAGTGTCTTGTCCAAGTTGTGGTTTGTTGGCCAAAGTCAAGACCACTTCTTGTCCATCGACATTGATTACGAAGCTTTCCATGGTCAATGGGTCGCGCTTGACTGGGATCACTAAGTTTGTTGTGCCAAAGCCAAGGCTTAATTGATTCAGAGGAAAAAGGTTAGGTAATACATTGGATGTATTGGCATATATAAGATATATATTCGGACTTGGATGTCCCCCTACCGGATCTAGGAATTGGATTGGATCCAATTGATCTTAGAGATCTACCTAGTTAATTATCATACAATTTGTTGGCCAAAGTCAAGATTGTGTGATATTTAACCATCCTAGCCCACTTGGAAACGCGGTTTCCCGAGTACTCGACAGAGGGTTAGAGGCTCGCTGAAAAATAGTGGGAGGCAAGAATTGAATTTGCAATATTCGTTCAATTACTCGCCATACACGCTCAAACAAATATCATTCGTCAAATCAATTAAATGTTAGTTGGACTAATATTTAAATGTTGTTTTAATAAATAGTTGGACTATATTCAAACTATTCATTTATAGTTGATTTTATAATTGGATTATAGTAATCAATATAATTGATTTTAATCTATTAAATTATAGTTGATTAAATAGTTGGACTATTGTAATCATTATAATAAATAGTACCTAAATCGTTGATTAAATAGTTGGACTATTAGAATCAAGATAAAATTGAAAGATTTGCATTTAAAACATAATCCTAGCGAAAATGTATTTAAATGTTTTAATTTTCAAAATTGGGAATAATTTCAGGATGGTCCTGGAAAATTAATAAGTTACTTTATTTGATAAAATAACATATTATGCCTAAGCCCGGAATTAAGCAAATAGTAGAGCATAATCTTTGGAAGATTATGTGATGATAAATTTAGTGCTTAATCCATTATACTTACCGCAATAAATTCCTTAATTTCTGAATCAGAACTAAGGATTAGATCCTTAAAGTATGATGACGAAATTGAAGGATCTTCAAAAATCTATTTTAGATTTTAGAAGTACTAAAATTGCGAAAGTTAACTCTTGGAGGATTAATGACTATTCTCAATGAGATAAAGTCAAACTTTACAATTAGGCAAGTAGCGCAAGACGCACCTTACTTCGATATTCTAGAAAGCCAAGGCTTGGCCAAAGGCTTCTGAAGTGTTGAAATAGGCAAAAGCAATATCATTATAATCTTCTGGGAAGATAAAGGACATATCCCAAAATATCTGCCTAAATTGTAGCAAACGGGATCGCGGAAGCGTGACTGCCGTTTGGATAAAGCAGACATGAAGGAATGAAGAACGAGTAAGGCTCCGACTTCAAATATGTTTGTCATAAATATATTCACTACTAGTATTAAAATTGGATTTTAGATACTTAGTGTGATATATATATATATATATATATATAATATATATATATATATATATATATCGATATTCTGAATCTGTTTTGAACAGGATACTGACATCAAGTGAGATTAATCTGCGAATTGGAAACAGGACGAAAGTCGCTGTTTTAACCGTAGATACCTAAGTTTAGGAACTACCTTCGGGTGTATACCTAAATTTGGAAACTGTTATAATGTAACTAATTTGACTAGATACATTATCTCTATATCAATGTTTAAACCCGCTGCGGGTGAACCTTTATATTCTAGAACACTAAAGTGTTTTATTATATAAAGATGATATTGAGATAAACACATTAGATGTGAATGACAGAATTTATATTTTGAATATAAATAAATCTCAAATATATAACATGACAAACTAATAGCTCAAACTGATTTGATCAGAAGAAACTGAATTGTGGCATTGTTGTCTGGGACACAATTAAACAAGAATCGTATATCCACACTTTTGAAGAGTGGGTACTCGGACTAATTTGATTCTATTCAAATAAAGTCTACGAATCTAGTTTATTGGGCAAAATGCCTATAACACATTTACTTGGTAAAAGTGTAAATCCCACTGACCTGTTAGCCCTAGTTCATAGTGAAGCAAGTGGGCCCATGTCTAGCTAGGCTAGAGGTGGATATGAATATTTCGTGACCTTTACGGATGTGGCATCGCGTTATGGTTATGTGTTTCTTTTGAAGAACACAAATCGGAAACTTTTAAGGTTTCGACACGAAATAGACAAACAGATCGGCTATAGTATTATACCGTCACGGTAAGACCGTAATGGAAAATACTTAAGCAATAAGTTTCTAATATACTTGAAAGGGTAAAGTATTCTTTCATAATAGGACTCCTCCCGGAACACGTCATTTTGACGGTGTGTCCGAACTGAGAAACCGAATTTTATTGGACATGATAAGGTTAATCATGAGTCGCTCTGAGCTACCATTTCCTTCAACGGATAAGCATTTACAGTGCAAGAACTTATTTAGAATAAGGTTCCATTAAAATCTGTTTGACAGATTTCATATTAGATATGAACGGGAAAGAAACCGGGTTTCTCAATCCTGATTATTTGGGTATGCTAGGCATACGTTTGGATGATACCAAACTAGAACCCAAATAGGACAAGTGCCAATTGTAGGTTATCCTAGGGATACCATAAGTATAGTACTTATACATCTCACAAGAGAACAATTAGATTGTTGCTCACCATGCGGTTTTCCTAAGAGGAATACCGATATGCAGTGGTAAGTGGGAGGATAGTAAAACTCGATGAAAATCAGAGTAATACTATTCCATGCACCGATTCCTAATGGAACACATATAGTTCATCAATGATGAAACTATAACATTAATCTTCGAATACACAAGAACTGCGTAGGTCTGAGAGAGTCAAAAAACAACATGGGGTATGGGTTTCTGATCTCACCTAATAAAGATGTCAATCTTATTGAGGTATACCAACTGACTACGTATGAGGAAGTGATACAAGGTATCGACTCCCTATTATGACAAAGTGTCATGAATCCGAAATGGATTCCATGTATATCAACAAGTTTGGAAACTAGTTGATGTACCGCAAGGCATTGTGCCTATTGGTACTTATAAGTCTTCAAGGAAGACATACATGGATGGCAACGTACCAACGTATAAAGCTAGGCTTTTAGCGGAAATATATCGTTTTCAACATTATGTTGATTACGATTCAACCTTTTACTGTTTCCACGGTAAATCCATTTGGATAATGCTTGCTAAAGCTACATGTTTCATTTATGAAATATGTCAGCTTAACGGAAAAATCGCTTTCCTGAAAAGGAAACCTTTCGGAGGATGTTTACAACATCCTGTCGATTTTTCCGTACTAAAACTAGCAAACAAGGTTTGCGGGTTATTCGATCCATGTTTGGATTGAAGCAAGCATAGGTTCTAGGAATTATAGTTTTGATGTAATCATAATAGTTTATGATTTAATTCAAAACGAAAAGATTCTTGTGTATATAATAGGGTTAGTGGGAGCGCACTGACATTGGCTGTCCTAAATAAATAATGATAATATGTCATTTCTTGGAAATGATATTCCCATAATAATGATCGGTGAAAGCTTGGCTTTCGAGAAACTCTCCGAGAATTCGTACATTGAAAAATGTACGCGACCTGGTGTCTCATATGCTTTGAGCATATGGATTCACAAACAGGCCAATCCGAGTGATAGTCACTGGATTGAAGTTAAGAACATCCGTTAGTATCTTAGAGATCTAAGGATACTGTCTTAATCAGTGGAGAATGAGAACTTGAAGTGACTGGGATCACTACTGCAAGTTTCCTAATCGATAAAGATGACTGAAAGTCGAAAACGGTACTATACAGTTTGAATAACGAAACAGTGAGCTGAAAATCTTCCAAGCAAGATACTGTACCGAATAATAAACAACAAATACGGAATATTGCTGCAGCTGAAGCGGCAATAGAAGCCTTCTGGGTCAATAATAAATCTAATTAGATTAGATATAATTCTGTTAGCAGCTGAGCTAGGCTTGAGCACAGGCTAAGAATTAATGGTCTCATCAATGATCCAGATACATACTTCTCGACTATTCATCTGATTCGTTCGGATCATACATCGTGGCGATGTGATGATCGAATAAATCACATCAGACGATAATCATACATCCGCTGACGAAAGTCTTTTCTCAGCAGTTTGAGCCAACTATACATAGTTCGAGTGTAAGACACTCGAGTGACCGGCTATAGGCCAAGTGGGAGATTATTGGACAATTATGACCCATAGCGTCACTATTTGTACAGATCATGGTGTTGTTGTACAAATTAACTATGTGACAAAGGAGATTGCACTCTTATCATTTGTGATTAGATCACCTAGATGTATAAATGATGAGAGGTCCCTATGATTTGTTCCTGGACGGAGAATGATATGAGACAGTATCAGTCCACGAAGGATAAATCATTAAATATCCCTAGTCAGAGTATTATCGAGATTGGACATCGATGAATGCGTAAAAGACTAGTATTACACTTGTGCGTGTTTGTGAGAGCACAACGGCATAGTTCTCATATATTTGGGTATAGGATACTCATGCAAGTGTAATAGGAGGTTGTGTTTCACCGATGGTACGGGAAACAGCTTCGCTCTAGATAAGACCCCCTCGGAATTCCATTGGTAGTATGACTATATGTCTATGGAAATCCGAAATCAGGGTAGGTGTATTTGGTCTTAACCTGAGACTTGCACCGCTAATGCATACGACAATCAATATACTTTGGTTGAGGTCGTTCAGGGCTTTAACAGGTTCTGTGTACGCCAATTCTGGGTATGTCGAGAATCGTAGTGTGTTGGGTGTGATGTCAAGACGAAAGTGTCACTCCAGTCATATGGAGATGATGATCGCGCAGGGATACAGAACAGCTTCTCTATATAAGGTTGCAACCGTCGGGATAATATGACTTGGTCATGATTATCCGATATTAAAGAGACTAGTTGCTTGTTATCTGATATATGCTTCGTACGGGGCAGACACTGTACCAGCCCCAGGCCTCGCATGTGATGTGATCATCTGATACTGGACAGAAATACGCAATACTACGTATACTACGCTGATACAGATCCTTTATTCCTGTAAGGATATTTCCGGAGAATTGGGTAAGATGGCGCTTTGCTAGAGGCCAACCTTGTCTTGTTAAATCGGTAAAACGTAGTACGAGGTACTTACGTGTTCGGATAGTCCGACGACCGAATTTACTGCCAACATATCCGGGATCTCATGGGTCGCTTCCCAAGATTCACCGATGACGTATGACTCACACTTTTAATTAATCTGGGATTAATTAGATGAGAGAGAAATTAATCTGGGATTAATTACAGGAGATATTTTATCTGGGGATAAAATATCAGTTAAAGAGAGATAACGATTAATTTGGAATTAATCGATAAATTAATATATTTGATATATTAACGAAATTGGATTTCGACCGGAATTAAATTAGATTTTATTCGGGCGAACGAATTAATTAGAATTAATTCGTTAGCAACGTAAATAGTGACTTCGCTAGGCGTTATCATTTTATTACGACGCAACTGAAAATTCGTTAATTTTGAATTAGCGAACCCGAGCCCGAGATTATTTGCGAGCGCATTCATATTTCGAATTCGAGTGCGGCACGCAAGTCAAATCAAGCGTCAAATCGCTAGTCACATTTAGCGTCACATCAAACGTCAAATCACATGTCACTTTGAGTGATGTGACACTTGATTGATTGATATGACAACTAGTCACTTTGAGTGATGGTAGTTGTTTGGTTAGTGAATTAGTGTGGATCACTCAAGGTTAGTGTAAAGCTTTTTGAAAGCTTAACAAGACATTTACAATATTTTATTATATGGTATATATGTCTTTGATTTTTGGAAAATCAACACAACTCTCACAACTCCTCTCTCTCTCCATTTCTCTCATCTTTCACGCCCAAAGTGGGAAATTTTCTTATGGTTTCTGGTTCGCCAAAACAGTGAAGAAAATGGGAAGCAAGTGTGATTTTGTGGCAAAATCGAGAGTGCTAGCACACTCCGGGATCAATGCGAAGGTGATAGGGAAGTCCACCCATGAGCCTGGAATCACCATGACAAAGCTTGGAGCTTGGAAGTTGATTCAAAATGGCCGAAATAGTGAGGAATTACTGCTACTACCGAACCAGTCCAAGGCAGAAAGAAAGTGTTTTTGTTGCCTCTGCGTCGCTCAACCGCTCGATGTAAGTATTCCGCGACTTCTCGAATGTATTCACTTATGTTTCATGCTTGATTTGTGATCCTTGGGACCTTAGATAATCACCAACATTTGGAAGATCATTTATCGATGCACTTGTGCATAGAAATTCATTTTGGTGCAAATAAAGTGCAAATGATTCTTTAAGCATTCTAATCCATTTTAAATGCAAGTGATGCAAAATGTATGATTCCTAAGAGCTTTAGATCACTTGAGTAAACTCACTTACAATTAGAGCACTAAGCTAAGACTTCACATGATTTCTTCAATTATGCGATAGTCTTCACATTCTCACTCTTCACCACATATGCTTCGACACTTTTTGTATTGTTTCGTGTTTGCACGTCGAAGTCTTCTTTCTCGTTGACGTCATCAAAATCCATTACAACTGATTACGCGACCAAGTCGCCAACAATCTCCCTTTTTTTTATGATGGCATCTCCTTAAAACTTGTTAATACTTGTGAGCTTCTCGGAGTCAAATATTGACGATTTTGCTCCCCCTCAATGTGTGATTGTCTTCAAAATAGCTCTATAAGACTTAGACAAACACATTAGTACAATTACTATCCCCCTTAATCCAAGGGTGAGAGTTAAAACAAGTTTTATTCTCATTTCGAATGATTTCTCCCCCTTTGACATTATCAAAAAGTGGAGAAGCAAAAGGTTAATTTAAATGAGATATTAATTACATATTTGCAAATAAATAAAGATATCAAAATTTAAAAATATGCACATTTTGGCATTTCCCCCTTTTTTCCATAAGATGTAAAAAAAAATCATGTATAAAGCATTTTTCAAAAAATTATGTACTAATGAATACCATTTGAAATATAATATCATCTTACGCATGATTTCTCCCCAAATTTGATACCAATCAATGCATTTCATGATACCAATAGATAAATAATCAAAAATCCATGCTTTTCATTATACCAAAAGAAACTTATGTCAATATACATGCATTTAATTTTTATTCAAAATATGCTACATGGCAAAAGCATTTTCAGTGCAAGTCAACCAAGTAATCACATATATGTAATCTAACTCAATAATTACAATGTGATACTTAAAAGGGGTTTAAATGTATGATTAAGGCATTAAAGGATATCAAATGAACAATTGATACCAATAGAAGTTTAAATACTTGCCTAATCATTTTGTGTGCTTCAAAAATATATTAACTAATTTGAAATATGCATACATATATGATTTAGAGGAAACGGTACCAATGTTTCCGTGAATACGATTTTTACCTTTACCGTTGCGATTCCTCATTTCTTTGAGCCTTTGGGATCAATTTTGTAATTCTATTTAAAGATCCATTCCCAAAGCTCCCTACAATTTTTCAATTGCACTTTGGTACCCAAACTTTCTTGGGGTCCATTGGGGTTAATTTTGATTCCTTGAGGAATCCATGTTTTTTAATCACATTCTTGTACATGCATTCAAAATTTTATGTCCCTTTTTATTACATGCATGACATGTGACATTTTCATTGATGGCATTTTTAGCATGGGAGTCGGATGCCTTAACAAAATAATTCTTTAAAAATTTACGTTTAATGTAAGGCCTATATCCTAATCCTTCTCTTTTAAATGCACATTTTTGGGATCCAACTAGCATATCAAAATTTTTCTGTCCCAATGTGAATTTACTAAGTATGGTTTGCAAATCTATAACCTTAGTGTTTAATAAAATTTTTCATTTAACATAGATTCGCAATCGCATGTCTTAGAGTTAGATGGCATATTCGATATTGCATTTTCAAGTTCTAGCTTTTTCATTTTTAAAAATGCATTTTCATCATTTAAGCATGCAATTTCTTTTTCATGTTTAGCCTTTAAGCATATCATATCATTATCTAAAACATGAATTTTATCCATACTAGTTGCATGTTCAATTTTAAGTGTAGCATGCTCATTTTTGACCAATTTTAATTTCTTTTTAAGCATATCACACAATTCTTTGAAACCATTAAAAGCATTAAGTAGATCATTATAGTTTTGAGAATTGTGTACCTCTTCTTCTTCACTTTCAAAATGGAAGTCCTCATCTGTGATAGCCATGAATCTATTGATTTATCTTTGACTTCGACCTCTTCCTCCTCGGATGAGCTTGAATCGCTATCGCTCCAAGTTGAAGTAGCTTTCATTTCCTTTTTCTTTGATTTTCCTTTCATTATTCTCAATGGGCAATCGGTGGCTATATGACCCGGTTTGTTGCATTCATAACACACAATTTTCTTATTCTTCCGCGGCCATTTTTCTTATTTCTTTTCATCCGTCTTTGATTTTCCTTTAAGCTTTGCGGATTTGAGGAGCTCCTTTACTTTATTGGTGATGATTGCCAACTCATCATCACTATCATCTTCTTCACTTGAGCTTGATCATCTCTTTTTCTTGCTTTTAAGGCCAATGACTTTCTTGTCCTTTTCTCATCTTCCTCATTTTTATCTATCTCGATCTCCATTTCATACTCAAGCAATTTGCCGACCAAATTATCCATTGTTAATGTGTTTATGTCGTTTGCTTCTCTAATGGAGGAGGTGTAGCTTCTTATTCCTTCGGGAGTGATCTTAAATTTTCTTCACTTGATCCGATATCCCGATGACTTTTCCCAAGGCTCCCAAATGATTGATGATGACCGTAAACCTCGAATTCATGTGATCAATTCTCTTCTCCCGGATTTCATCTTGAAATTATCCAATTCGTACATGAACCGGTTGATCTTCGATTCCTTCACTTGGCTTGTGCCCTCATTGACCATTTCCAAAGACTTCCACAAATCATAAGCATTTCCACACTCCAGAAGTTTATTTATTTTATCCCGATCAATGGCACATAAAAGTTGGTTGAGTGCCTTAGCATTTTGTGAGGCTAGTTTCACATCCTCACTATCCCATTCTAAGCTCGATTTTGGAATATCAACCTCATTGCTATCCTTCTTCATTAGTACTTTTGCACCCCGTGTAATCACCAAATAGGATTGCGGATCAACGGCAAGGAGATAATTCAACATCCTCATTTTCCAATAATTATAGTCCGTTCCGGTGTAAAACGGAGGTCTAGTCGTTGAAAATCCCTCGGCAAGATTTGACGAGTTGCTTGTAGAAGCCATGATCTATTCTCGGACGGTTAAGTCTTGTAGAGAATACCTCGCTCTGATACCAACTGAAAGTTCCTACAAGCAATAGCGACAAGCAATCTCTATACCCAAGAGGGGGTGAATTGAGTTATTGCTACAAATACGGAATTATAAAATCTTTACCGATTTTAAGCTCTTATTACCAAATAGGCTTTTAGGTTAATTTTTCTCTATTCCAATTAATAGCCTATATGCAAGTTTTCTACTCAATACATAAATATAAATAAACTTGCAAAATGTAAAAGTATAGGGAAAGAGAAATACAACACCGTGATTTATAGTGGTTCGGCCAAACGTGTCTACGTCCACTCCCCCAAGCCTCGCTTAAAGATTTCCACTAAAATTGAGTTTCTGTGGTTCACTCGCAACCAATAGTTTTCTGCAAAGGCACACTCCAAACCTCTTACACTTTTGTGTTTTGTTCGTAGGCACACTCACAACCTTTACACTTTGAGTTTTGTTCGTAGGCACACTCACAACCTTTACACTTTACCCAAACAATGGGATTTCACAACCACAAGTGTTTTTATTTAAAGAAGATTGAAACACACTTGGGCACTTACAATGTTAAGAAGAATGTTGTAAGTTGCAAACCCAAGTGTTCTAAGCTCACTACAAAAATATAAGGTGTAGTGTGTGTGAGCTTGTATGAATGTTTAAGTATATGAAGGTTTTAGACACTCTTGTATTTGCCTTGGTAGAATATGTATGAAGGTTTTCTAAATCTCTAACCAAGAACAAATGAGTTGGGGTTCTATTTATAATAAAATGCAAAGCATTCCCCAACTTACAGCGCGACTGGTATGGAGACCGATATGCCGGTCTCCAACGGATATATCACCGTTTGGGAGAAACTAGCTGTTAGACCGGTATGGAGACCGATATGGTCTGTGCCGGTTCCAGTAGCTATGTAATATGAAAGGCTAGATCGGTATGGACACCGGTATGGATATCGGTATGGTTTCCATCCGATATACCTTTTGATTCTAATCGGGTTTCCATTTATGTCCTGGATATATAGCTTCTTCTAAGTTATTTATATCATTTTTTAGTTTATTATTTCTATTTAAAAGAAAAGGTGATGTTTTTGATGGACCTATTCCTCTTGATTTTAAGTATTCATAATTTTTATTTATTTTTTGTTCAATATTTTCTTTTATACAGTTAACAACTGTTCTTTAATCATGTTTATTAAGATTATCCATTTTTGGATCTTTTGTTTGAGCTGGATGCTTCATCATCAGTTTTTCTTTTGGTACTCATATTAAAATACCAGAATGCTTCTTTAGTAGTAGCTTCTAATATTCATTAAACATATTAATTTTCATATTGGTTTCTATGTTATTATTTACTTTTTCAAGTGCATTTTTTAATTCTATAAGTTGTCCTTCAAATGACAGTAATCATTACTATCATCATTGTTAATTGTTCTAATGAGTTATAAATTCCAGATTTTACCTTTGTACGTTTAATTTGTCTAAAGTTTGTACGTGCCAAATTTGGGCCATGGACA
>SKCR01053363.1:0-45577 GCA_019454045.1 Zanthoxylum bungeanum | reverse complement strand
CAGCACAAGTCATATACTTTTGAAAAATTCAAAGAGTATTGTGATGAGGTTGAGAACCAATTAGGTAAGACGATCAAAACTCTATGATCGGATCATGCATGAGAATGCATTGATAGATATTTCGAGGAATTCTTAGTTGACCATAAGGTAATATCCTAACTCACATCACTTAGAACACCAAAGTATAATTATGTTGCAGAGAGGAGAAATCGGACCCTACTAGACATGATAAGATCTATGTTTAGTTATAGTTCACTGCCTAGTTCATTTTGGGGATATGCATTGCAAACGACAATGTATATCTTGAATATAGTTCCATCTAAGCCTGTTCTTAAGACTCCGTAGAGTTATGAAGTGCTCGTAAAGTTAGATTACGACATTTTCGCATATGGGGGTGTCCAACAATTGTGTTGAAGAAAAAGTCTACAAAGTTGGAGCCATATTCTCATGTGTGCATATTTGTATTCTATCATTAGGAAACTAAGGGTATGTTTCTTATAGTCCAGAAGATAACAAAGTATTTGTGTCAACAAACGCTACGTTTCTTAAGGAGGATTATATGAGAGAGTTCAAACCTCAAAGTAAAGTGTTACGCGAGGAATTACTTGCTTGTTCGACCAACACACCATCATCAACAACTGTTGACATAAACATAGCACCTTCGACATCTAACTGTCAGATGCACGTATGTCTAAATGATCTGCCGCTAGACGTAGTGGAAGGGTTGTACGAAAACCTGATCGCTATCTAGAAGATAGAGAGGCACAAGTTGTCATATCCAGTGATGGTATAAATGATCCATTGACCTATCATAGTGTAATGGATGATTCTAACAAAGAGCATGACTCAAGGCTATGAACCTCGAGATAAAGTCTATATACTCTAACTCAGTCCAGGATCTTGTAGGCCAACCTGATGGGGGAAAACCCATAGGTTGTAAGTGGATCTATAAGAGAAAGAGGAGAATAGATGAGAAGGTACAGACCTTCAAGACTAGGCTAGTGGCCAATGATTATACCTAAAAAAAGGGAGTTGACTATGAGGAAACTTTTTTGCCAGTAGCCACACAAATCCATCCGCATTTCTCTCTCCATTACCGCATATTATGACTATCAGATTTGGCAGATGGACGTCAAGACTGTATTCTTGAATGGAAATCTTGATGAATGTATCTATATGGTACAACCAGATGGGTTGTTAGTCCAAGATCAAGAACAAAAGATTTGGAAGTTGCAAAGGTCAATTTATAGACTCAAGCAAGCATCTCGATCTTCAAACATAAGATTTGATACAATGATCAAGTCTTATGATTTTGAACAGAATGTAGATGAGCTTTATGTATACAAGCTTGTCATTATTGAAAAAGTGGTTTTTCTCCATTTCTACGTCGATGACATTTTACTCATTGGGAATGATGTAAAAATATTATCGTACATGAAAATCTTACTAGCTTGCCAATTCAAAATGAAATATTTGGGAGAAGCCATCGCAAGAGACGACTGTTAGCTATGTCTCAGGCATTGTATATATATATATCGACAAGGTCTTTGTATGATTTGGGATGCAGAATTTCAAGAAAGGAAATTTGCCTTATCAACATGGAATTCATTTGTCAAAGGAACAGTCCCCTAAGACATCTCAATAAGTTGAGGAAATGAGACATATCCCTTATGCCTCAGCAGTTGGTAGTCTCATGTATACTATGTTATGCACGAGATCAGATATTTTCTTTACAGTGTGAGTAGTCAGTAGGTTTCAGTATAACCCAGGATTAGATCATTGGGTGGCTATAAAATATATTCTCAAATATCTTAAGAGAATGAGAAATTATATGCTTGTATATTTTGGTGAAGAAATGATCCTCAGGGGATATACTTACTTTGATTTTCAGACGGATGTTGATTCTAGGAAATCAACATCTGGATCAGTGTTTACCCTAGGTGGTGGGGCCATTGTGTGAATGAGCATAACAAAATCTTGTATTATTGACTCCACCATAGAGGCTGAATTTGTAGCAGCTTGTGAAGCAGCTAAGGAAGCAGTCTGGTTCTGAAAATTCTAGGGAGATCTAGAAGTTGTTCCAGACATGGATAAACCACTCACACTTTATTATGATAATAGTGGTGCAATGGCGAAATCCAAAGAACCAATAAGCCATAAAGGGGAAATCATATAGAGAGAAAATATTATCTCATAAGGGATAAAGTGCAGAGAGGAGATGTTTATGTCATGAAGATTGCATCCGTAGAGAACCTAGTTGATCCGTTTACAAAGACTTTGTCGGCTAAAGTGTTTGAAGGTCACCTAGAGAGTTTATGATTACATGACATGTCCAATTTGCTCTAGTGTAAAATGGGAGATTGTAGGGATATATGCCATAAAGTTTCATGTAATGTAAACGAAATTATTTATTATGAAATAAAAGATGTATTATTCATTTATCGAAATGTTTGATTTAAATCGCATATTGTAAATTCTCTTGTTTACCATTGATTACTCATGTTCATTAAGACTTAGTGTATGAGTGTCATACACAAGAGAATTTAAGTAAGAGATTAGTAATCTAAAATAGTCCATATAGAGCTGACACAGTGGGTACTTTGTTTGTGATTTATCTATAGCTGCGGTCCATTCTATAATTATATGCCGACCTTGATCCAGGATCGTCCATATTGTGACATGAGAATGTAGACACCTTGTATGATGTGATCATATAGGACTAGACCCATATGGAAATTAATTTCTTATAATATCCGTTAAATAAAGAAATTTATTTTAATCTAGTAAATAGTCATATATGGATTGATCTGAATCCTGAGTGTACTGTGAACTCCTGTATGGCAGACTATGTCCTTTGATTTACAAATGTGAGGTTGGTGTAGCAATCCCGACCAATAGTTACGTACTTTGGGGACATGATTTGGTATGTAGTTGGGGACGTTTTACACAGATATGAAGTCCATTTCTTTTTGCGAGAAATAGATGGGTATCTTCCTTAAGGGTTGATTCAGTACTTGAATGATTAGAGTGCTCAAGTCTTTCTATTACGAATAGAAAAATTAATATTCTTAATAGTTATAAATAAATTATTCATTAAAGAGTCAACGACACTTAAGGTAAAAATAATTAGAGGGGTTTAACGGATAATATGACCCGGCTCTAATTATGAGATACTCATGAAGGGCCAATCCGTATGTAATCATTATATCGATGGACACAGACGTAATTTGGCGTATATTATCCATCTACGATAATGAGAGTGCAGCTTCGGGTTTTTAATGGAATAACCTGGAGTTAATAATTCAGAATATTTAATTAAAGAGTTTGATTAATATTACGAGATTATTGGAGCTTGGAATCGTAGGTCCATTTGGTCCCCGGACTAGCTCGACATACTTTAGAAAATTAAATATAATTGGATAGTCCAATTATATACTCACTACATATATTATTATTAATGGGATTAATAATATATTTTGTCACATATATAACTGTAACATCCCCAATCCGAGAGATGCTACCGGCATGGAATAGGCCGTACTATTCCTCTGAGCCTCTAACTCTCTAACCATGAACAAATACTAATATTCTTTTCTCTATATAAATATCTTATGTATGGAACCAATGCCCAAACTCGACAACATGAAATACAAACTCAATATTAATAATTGTATACTTAGTAACACTTGCTTTTACAATGACTGTCACATAATCAAAGACTAATACATGACTTCGACTTAACTCTGACTGGACCCTACTCTCTCTCTGACTTGAACTGGTGGACTCCAAATCCTAGTGACTGCATCAGTATCTGTCCTCCGAGCTCGTCCTCCATGATCCTGCAAAACAAAATATTGGGAGTGAGGGGGTTAGACCGTTGTACGATCTAAGTGAGTGGGCGAAAACTGAAATACTGTTATAAAAATATTTGGTTCTAAGACCAAAGTTCAAGAAATAGCTTTATACGAAACTCTTTTTCTATCTGAAAACTCTGGGCTTCTTTATGAAAATCTCTTCTGAACTCTTTCTGTAAAACTTATCTTTTCTGAAAGTTTATTATAAAACTATTGTTTTCTGAAAACTTTCTTTTTTAAAAATCATTTCTGAAAACTGTATCTGAATACTATTCCTGATATCTGTATCTATCTCTGAAAACCTGACGTATGGGGGCGTTACATATCTCTGTCCCCCCATACGCCTAATTAGAGCCAGAAATGCAAATCCATGACTTTGGGGCGTTATGTATCACTATCCCCCAAAGCATGCCACTCATGTCCCTGAAATTAGAACTGGGGGTGCGGATCTATGCTACCCTCCAAGATCTGAAATTATGATCTAGGGGCATCTGTCATCCCTAGTCCTGAACTAGGATCTGGGGGCGTTACATATCGCCATCCCCCCAGTCCTCTATATGTGCACAAGTGTTGTCTGTCAATTCCATAGCTGAATCAAGTTACATACTGAGGTGGGTTTTTCCCCCATGCCTCGAAAATAAAATAAAAAAACCTCAAGCTTTTAAAATATTATTTCTAAAACATTTCTTAAAACATATTCTTTCACGAAATAACTGTGATAAAACTAGCTAACACCCTAAGTGTGTAAAATAAGTCTGACATAAGAAATACGAAATGAAAATCAAGTAAAAAGGAAAGTGTCCACTAACTAGTTGGAATCTGGTTGGTGCTATAGCACTTCGTCGAAGTAAATTGTAATTCATGCAATGGTCTATAAGCGGCAACTTGGTTAGATTATAAACCATGAGACCAGTTCAGAACTAGGCTAAACTTCTCAATTCAAGTATGTGATATCGTCACTTGGTATATCATACTTGTAATAAGATGTAATGTATGTACGCGAACTGATACGAGACCCTAAGGGTGGTATCTAACATGCTATGGTGGAACTGGGATGGTTAAAACTGATTTGGGATGGTTTTGGGTCACGCGTCGCGACACAAATCCTTGCAAGTAGTGACGTTAAATATTCCAGAAATGTCATGCCATTTCCAGTACGCATCGCGACGCAAGCTTTTTCGCGCCACGACGCGAACCAGTTTTCCAGGATTCTGTGTTTGTTTTCTTCAAAGCTCATCTTATGCCAAAAATACCAAAAACACTTCCATAACAAAATTATTTCACAAACCAACTTATTGAACTTCAAATTCACATATTCTATATCAAATTAACATCTTCAAATAATGATTTAATCTCATTATACATGATTTAACTACCTCTTTAAAACTTTAAAAAAAAATGGGTTCTTAACTTCAATAATCACTTTCTTTATTTATCAATCAAAAATAAGCCACCATTATCATGCCAACGTCTCTATTTTATCATCAAGCTTTCAAAATCCAACAAATTAAGTTTTGGGTCAAGTTTCCTTACCTCATTCTTCTTGATTTCCTTCATTTTCCAAGTCTTCAATGGTTGACAATGTTCTTCCTTGCTTCACCTTCTGCCTTTTTCTCCATTTTCTTTCTCTTCTTCTTCTTCTCTTCTTCTTCTTCTTCTTCTTTTCTTCTTCTTCTTCTTCTTCTCTTTTCTTTCCAATGTTTCTTTCTTTCTTTTTCATTTTTTTTGGATACACGAATAATGTTCCATTTTTATACTTGGCCATTTAAAATTAGAAGATTTTAGAAATTTGAAGAATTATCTAGATAGGTCTAAGTTACTATTCATTCAAATTTTTAATATGTATTTTTCACCAGTTTCTAGTCCGAATTTGGAAACATATTCAACGCGGAAGTTGTAGATCTCGATCTCAGATTTCTAGCGATATAAAATTCATAAAACTCAGAGTTCTTATGAGAAAGTTATGCCCCAAATACAACGGGCTGTCCGGAATAGAATATCATAGAATTTCGTATTGGAATTTCAAAGAATTTACCGATTATCCCCAAAGTCGTTCCATGAGCGTATTTGTGTCCCAAAATAATTTATATTTTGTTACCTTCATCCCATAATACCACGGTACTACAACATAACAGTAGTAGAGACTACCAGTCGTTACAATAACTTTATATTATATTTAATATAAGGTTTTTATTTAATAAATGATTAGGAGATAATCATTTGATTTAATAAATATATTAAATGGTTTGATATATCTTTTATAGTGATGTAGAATTTTCATTTATGATTTGTAAAATTTTAAAATCTAATTAATGACATTTACACCTTATTTTGACAATCAAACATTGTCCATATGATGACAATTAATAAGATGGTTGTTGCAATAATTAGGTGTAGAAAAACTAGGGTGGCCGAATTTTGCTTGGAAAAGGCTTATGGTTTTTGTTCAATTTTTGACAATATTTTACCTAAGTATAAAAGGATAATGATGTTATCCTTTTACCATAACTTTCATAATTGAAAAACATAGGCGTCCTTTTTTCTTATTTTCTCTCAAGTGTTGAAAGATAAAAGAAAGAACAAAAATTAAAGGAAAAATTCTGGTTTGATATTCTTGATCTCTAAAGAGTGTAGAGATTGATTTCGTGAGTCAAGCCCACCATTATTTTTATTGCTTGCGAGACATAGCACATAAGATCACTTGATATTGGAACACAAAGGATATTTCAAGAGTGTTGAGGGGTTATTTTTGAGAGAAAAATCATACCTGAAATACTACTACGTCACACATAAATTATGGGCTGTTTTGGGAAAGTTGTGCGCATGTTTTGGGTGCAAAATGGTTTATATCCGAGTTGTTTTTCGGAGGCTGTTCAGAACTGTTCCGGTGCAGGAAAATTGTTAAAAACAGAAGCATAACATCAGATTAGGGGCTCTTCAGATTCGACTAAGAGAGAAAGAGAGTAGAAAAAATTTTCTAAGTCGATCTCGGTGCCTAAGGAGTTTCCGCTACGCGAGAGAAATCTTTTCCTACACTTACCATTACGAAGAGTAATAATAGATTTGACTTGGTTTATGTGTTGACTACCATAATTACTATCGTGAAAGTTTTGATGACACTTGGGGTTTGATTGTGGTTGTGTAGAAAACTTTCATTTCTCATGAATGGTCATTGTAGATGTGATTTTGGAAAACAATATCTTTTAGATCAATTAATGTTTGCTCATTTTGGATATTGATGACTACCTGTTTCTCAAAGAATCCATGCAAGGCATGCTCAAGGGTTTTCCTAGGTGGTGGGACATATGGTGCATAATTTTGAGAATTTTCAAAATTCTGGTGTACTTGGGGAAGTTATTACGATGGTTGTGTTGGTTATCATTCCTCCAACAGAAGTTTGGATGGTTAATCCAACTAGAATTGTAGGTGTGGGAGTATGGATTTGGATTTGGTCTCTTGAAAGTATTTATGGAACTGACTTGGTCATAGAGACATTCTTGCAGGGTTGTCAAGGTTGGGAAAACTCGTGTGACCTGTTCATTTGAATTACAGATTTGACATGTGACTTCTTGAATGGACTTGACATGATCACTCTTCCTACTTTCTAAAGCCCTAACTTTTTTAGCTAGAGATGAATATTTAACAGAAAGGTCATGGTCTTCCCTAAGGTTAAAGATGCCTCTACCAGATGACTGTGGTTTTACAGACGACTCATAAGTGCCAACTGTGTCCCAGTGTTGTACATTCTCTGCTATGTGTTCTTGGTATTCTAGTGCATCTTCGAGGTTTTTTCCCTAAACTCACCATTACACATCATTTCCACTACTTGTCTACTTTGGGGTGTTAAACCTTCAAAGAAGTAGGAAACTAGCCTCCATGTTTTAAACCCCTGATATGGACAAACATTCAACATCTCTTTAAATCTCTCCCAACATTGGTAAAGTGTTCCCCCGATTCTTGTGTGAAAGTTGTGATTTTCCTCTTAAAGGAAATATTCCTAAGAGGGGGAAAGAATTTTTTAGAAATTGCTCTTGCAAATCATCTCATGTTCTGATGGATCATGACCTAAGGTTTTGCAGTCAAATTTTAGCTTTATTCTTTAAATAAAAGGGAAAAACATGAGTCAGAATATATTCATGTTGTAATTTTGGTCTATGTAAGTATTACATACTTTTTCGAATTCGCTTAAGTGCTGGTAATTATTTTCTAATTCTAGACCGTGGAATATGGGTAAAAGTTGGATGACATTTGGTTCAAAATCGAAACGTGATGCATCAGAGGGGAAAGCAATGCAAGATGGTGATCTTGTACTAGTGGGATTCAGGAATTCTCTGAGTGTCCTAGGCTGATTAAAATCTCCATGTTGAGACTCACGTTCTACCTGATCAATTAGATTTTCATCTCAGTTAGGTGGGTTTTCATTTTGGTTATCAACCATTTTAACCGACGGTGAAAGTGATGGAGACTCTCTATTTAATCTATAGCTATATGATCAAGACCAATGTCACATGTTACTTAAATGCATACTATATGCTAAAATTTAAATATGCAAATGTAATACTTACTAAAAGAAAAAATAATAAACAAGTGAAAAAAGTTTAAAATAAATGACAAAAGAAGAAAAAAAGTAAGATGTAGAAAATATAAAAAAAATAATACAAGGATGTTAAATTATTATTCTATCTACTAAATTATATCACCCTGCAACAGTGCCAAAAACTTGACACACTTACAAAGTGGTTCTTTACTCCCCAAGTATGAGAGTGTCAAACTAATAAAATAACCCGGTAAGTCCAGGATCGATTCACAGGGAATAGATTTAATAAAATAAAATAACAATTCGATTAAAAAAAATAAAAATGTTGAATTGTTTGAAGTGATGGACAATTTTAAATTAGACTACAATAGTAAAAAAATATCGGGGGTTAGGGGATCCACTTTTAATATTTCAAATTTAGAGAATTCTTACTTCTTATAATATATAAATTGTCATTATTACCCAGTTAATTTATTTCAGGAATAATTTATGCCAAAACATATAAAACACATCATTAAGGCGGTGATAACATTTGTCTATAACAAGTCCAGTTAGGTATCCAAATATGCCAAATATATAAAACCAGTCATAAATACGATAAATTTTTTTCGATAATTAGTCCAAATCTAATTAAATATTAGTCTTTTGATTACAATTCATATATTATAATATAAATAAGATTAATTTATATTTTAATATTAAAAGCTTCATCCTTACCCCAACAAGATGGAATTAGTTACTCTCAAATGGTTCTTTACTCCCAAGTATAAGAGTGTCGAAGTAATAAAATAACTCGGTAAGTCTGGGGTCGATCCATAGGGAATAGATTTAGTAAAATAAAATAACAATTCAATTAAAAATTAAAAATGTTGAATTGTTTGAAGCGATGGACAATTTTAAATTGGACTGCAATAATAAAATAAAATGCTGGGGTTATATGATCCACTTTTAATATTTCAAATTTATAGAAATCCTACTTTTTATAATATATATATTATCATTATTACCGATCGGGTGAAATCACACACATAACGAAAGCGCACGTATCGCTCAAGTAGTATAAAATATCGATACCTTGAGGACTTAATTTCTATGATTGTTATTAATTATTGATGCTAAATGTTTACATGTTTCTAATTAGGGTGAGAAGTGAATGATTGTTGAATGGTTGGTTGAATGTGGATTTGCTAAATAAATAAATAAAAAAAAATATAACATAAAACAAAGGAATTTAATAATATAGGAAACAAACATCTAATGTTATGATTCCACACAATATTATTCTAATGATGAATTGATTCTCTGATATATGTGTAATCATTTAGTTGTTAACTTGGAACATGAAGATATGCAAAAGCCTCTTCCGATGGTCAGATGTAAACACCCAAAGTAACCCAATTAACTATATTCCTATGTTAACTAAGTTACCCGAATTCATTAAGTTCAAGTTCCAATTGTGGCTACCCATGCCCGACAGGTATATGTCTATCCTGGAAGGAAATCTCAAATAAAGTGAGATCGTGAGCTATTGAATCTAAGGCTGAAACCTAAAATCCCTTCGCTAAGTTGATAGTCATATTGGTTTGACCCATCAACTATTGAGAATTGAGACAAACTCACCTAGTTAATAACTTAGAATCGAAGCTGTTTGTAGAATTATACACACATACACACTGAGAGTCTGATTTATATACTTTGTTCAAAGGAATAGATTTTAGTTGTAGTATGCATTTTGAAAGTTCCATTAACTTTGTTGCTAGACATTCTCTGAGGACATTGTATATATAGGTATTATTTTCGTTTATTTTATTTCTTTCTTTTTGTTTTGTCTTTTTGTGGGATTGTATGTGCATGATTGACGTTGTGGGTATCGTCGTTGTAAGCCCTCACGAGACTATAACTTGTCCACTGGGGACACCTATGTGTTTAAAGGTTTGTTTTATACGCTAAATGAAATCAGTTGGATAATTATGACCCATAGCATCACTATTTGTAAAAGACATGGTGTTTTTGTACAAATTAAATATATGACAAAGGAAATTACTCTTTTATCATTTTGTAATTGGATTACTTGGATATATAAATGATAAAAGTCCATATGATTAGTACCAGATTAATAATATATGAGACATTATTAATCCACGAAAGGTTTAATCATTAAATATCCATAGTAGTAGTATTATCGAGACTGGACATCAATAATGCGGAATAGGCTAGTATTACACTTGTGCGCGTTATAGAAGCTTAACGACATAGTTCTCATATATTTAAGTATTGGATACTTATGCAAGTGTGATAGGAGGTTTTGTTAGCCGTTAAACCAAGAACAGCTTCGCTCTGGATAGACCCCTCGGAGTTCCATTGGTAGTATGACTATGCGACTATGGGAATCCGAATCAGGGTAGGTATATGTGGTCTTAACTTGAGACTTCCATCGCTAATACTTGTGACAATTAGTATACTTTGAATTTGGTCGTTCGCAGCTTTAACATGTTCTGTGTACGCCTCTTCTGGGTATACTGAGAATCGTAGTGTATTGGATGTGGTGTCAAGATGGAAGTATCACTTCAGTCATATGAAGATGATGATCATGCAGGGATACAAAACTAATACTCTTAAATGCTGCAACTATCAGGATAATATGACTAGGTCATGATTATCTGATTACATAGACTAGTTGCTAGTGATCCGATATATGCTTCTTACGGGGCAGACACAATTCCAACCCTAGGCCTAGCATGTGACATCTGATACTAGATCGTATTATGCAATACATTATATACTATGCCTGATACAAATTATATATTCCATGTTGAATATTTCTGGAGAATTGGGTAGGCACGATGCTTTGCTAGAAGCCAACCATGTCTTGTAAATCGGTGAAAACATGGTACCGGGTACGCACGTGTCGGATAGTCTGACAACCGTATTTACTGCCAACATATCCAGGGATCTCTTGGGTCGCTTCCCAAAGATTCACCGATGACATTTGACTCGAACAGAATTAATTTGAGATTAATTATGAGAGAGAAAATTAATCTGGGATTAATTACGGTAAGAATTTATCTGGGATTAAATTCATCTAGAAGAGAGAACGTGATTAATTTGGAATTAATCGGCAAAATAAATTTAATAGTTAAATTGGATTTTACTATTTAATTTATTTAATCGGTCTAAAATAATATATCGGATATATTAATTGAAATTGGATTTCAATACAGAATTAAAATTGGATTTTAATTCAAGCGAACGAATTAATTTAGAATTAATTCTTAAGCGAATTTCGTAATAATTTTGCTAGGCATTATTATTTAATTAAATTGGATTTAATTACGTAGCGCGAAAAACTCGTTTAGTCGGATTAAACGAACATGGCCTAAAGTGTGTTGTGTAAGCCAAGTAGAATTTGGAATTCAAAATTGGGTGGGACCCACAACTCACATCACTTGTCAACTTGTGATGTAAGTGGTTGGCAATAAATTAAATTGGATTTATTGCACATCATACCTACCAAGTCAACACAACTTTTGTATTATGTTTTTGGAAAACACAAAAGTTACTATTGATTCAATTTTTCCTCTAGTTGGCCGAACCTTGCTCCCTCTTTTCTTGAATTTTTGTTGCAAAAATTCACCTTAGCTAGCACTTGAAAGTCAAAGAAAGGTGATAGGGAAACTCACCCTTGAGTTTTGAATTAAAATCAAAGGCTTGGAGCTTCTACATCCATGGAAAAGTTTTGAACTTCAACCAACCAATGTAAGTATTCCGCAACTTTATTTGGTAAATTCACACTACAAATCACGTTTAGAGATTCCGTGGAATGTGTAGGGCAATAACAATGGTATTAGAGCCAATCTAAACTTGATTTGAATTTTAGGGTTCTAAACTTTAATTTGGGGATTTTATGCTTGGAGTGTGAAAATTCTAAATTGGTTGTTTGGTTGTGTTTGGATGATGTTGAATTGGATTTGTGCATCATTGGATTTGTTAAAAATTGATTAGATTAATTTTCCCCAAATTCACATGCATGGCCGAATGGTACCCTAGAAAGGTTCATGGTGATTTTTTTGAATTTTGACAATTAGATATGTTAAAATCATGAAATGAATATTGATTGTTGATTTAATTGGATTGAAATCAAAATTGGATGTTAATTTCATGCATTATCGTGAGCTTGAGCATGTTGGAATGAGTTGATTTTGCTTCAATTTGTGTTGGACATGAATTGAAATATTAAGCATGATTTATTGGTTTAATTCGTGTTTTGGAAACATTAGATTAATTGATTAATTATGCCTATTACACTTTAATTGGATTAATATGTAATTTGGAATAATATATTAATTTAATTATTGTATTTGGGCTAATGGGCTTGGTTGGGCCAAGTTTGGTTTTGGACAATTGGGTTGAATCCAATTGAACCTAAAACCATTTCCATAAAGTCCAAAATATGATATTGAGCCTTTAATAATTTAATTGGGCCTAATGGGCCTAAATTGATTTTGTGGCATAGGGTGATTCCTAAATTGGGCCTTAGCATCATGGGTTAGATCCATAATTGCCAAAGCCCATGCCTTTGAAAGCCTATTGGACTTTAATTGAATTGGCATTGGATGCTATTGGGCCTTTGAGACCCATTTAGATTGGATTTGGAATCCAAGTCTAAAAGGAACTATTAAAAGTATAATTATTTAATTTGGAATTAAAAATAAATTAGTATTGGATACAATTTAAATTGGATTTAAAATTGTAGTTCGATATAATTCAAGAATACGTACTTTGAGTATTTATTCTTAAACGAGTTGGACTCGCGCAAATCAAATCGCTGTTTGAACATTGGATGGTCATTAATCAAAGATTAATTAATTGGATTAGATTGATTGACAGCATGCTTTGTGTGAATACTTGGATGTATTTATTGAATAATGTATATCGGATGGATATTAGATGGGTGAGGGTAATTTTGGAAATTGTTGTAAGTATGGTACTTATTTATTTAATTGGACCTGCGTGTCCAGCATATTATCTCTTTACTCTTTGTATTTCTCTTCTCACCAATTCCCCTCAATGTAAATGAGGGTTTTTTTTTTATTTTATGTAATTGGGTAGAAGAATGTAAAGTGCTAGCGGGAGAGAGGAAAGAGAGAGTGATTTGTTCTAGGAATAAATTGTTTTATATATCCATCCGCATATCATTATTAATTTTATTCGCACCTTATTATTCTTTTAGAATGCATGTTTAAGGGTGTATTATGAGACCTAATCAAAGATAATAAATTGGTTGCCAATTTACATGAAAAACCCTCCTTGCATATTAAGCGTTTTTCCTTCCATTGAGTGGTTCTCTCTCAAGATCCAAGATTGGCATTGGTTTGTTGGCCAAAGTCAAGATCATTGTCCATCGCGGATGTGTTTGAACCACGAAGACTTTATTATATATCCCATGTCTTGGTCAGTTGTGATTTGCTGGCCAAAGTCAAGGTCACTTTTATACATTGACGTGGATTACGAAGCTTTCCCACTATCAATGGGTCACGTTTAACTGGAATCATTAAGCTTGTTGAGCTAAAGCCAAGGCTTATTTGATTCAGAGGAAAATGTTAGGATGATATATTGGATATATGTTTTGGACTTGGAGGTCCACCTACCGGATCTAGGAATTGGATGTGATCCAATTGATCTTAGAGATCTACCTAGTTAAGTTTCATACAGCTTGTTGGCCAAAGTCAAGGTTGTGTGTTATTTAACGGGATCTTAGCCCACTAGGAAACTGGGTTTCCCGAGTACTCCACAGAGGGTTAGAGGCTCACCGAAAAATAGTGGGAGGCCAATATTAAATTTGTAATTTCGTTTAATACTTGCGTAACGCGTTTTTTATTTTATTTATCGTTGTTATAAATATATTAGTTGGACTAATATTGATTATTGCTTTCTTTGAAAAGTTAGACTGTACAAGACGCTACTTCATTTATAGTTGGTTACATAGTTGGACTATAGTAACTGATGAGCGGAAAATATATCAATATTTGCAGCCCCTTTTACTTAATATTTTGTTTAGTTTATCGGGTTTGCTGAACGTTTTGATATGTTTTAGTTTATTTTGCAGAAAAAATAATATTGGGATATAATGAAATCATTTAGGATGAAATGTGGGTCAAATAAAGGCAAAAATTGGACTTGACATATTAATTTTGGAGATTGGAAACTTGAAATGACGTTTTAACGAAGTGCAGTTTTGGAATTCAAATTTTGCGCATCTGTCGTATTCTGAGCATAACGTTTTACTCCGATATCGGATTGAGCTGATTCAAGTTTCAGATTAAAGAAGACTCAAATATATACAACTTTTAAAGACAAAATAATTTCGAATTCTGAAGATTTCATACCCGAAATTAATGAACCATCCACAAGTGTGTTGTGTGTAATTATTAAAGTCATTTTCAAAGTAAAAAATAAATTAATAAATAAATAATAAAAATTATCAAATCACCACCAAACATGATAAGCAATTAGTGGATCAATTAATAATGGATTTGGTGGAGCAATTAGTGGAGCAATTAATAATGGATTTGGTGGATGATTTGATGGAGGTAAAAATTTGCCTATAAATACCAAGCCATTTCATTTGTAAATTCATACTTTCTTCTAAGTAATTCCTTAAGAATACTAAGAAAATTGTATCTTATTTGTTTATTTACAACTTTCAGTAATTATTTTCCGCTTTCGCACTTTCTTTTATTTACTTTTCAGTTTTTACTTCTGCAATTTACTTTTACGCACAATACTTTTCTTTCTTTAATTTTCAGTTTTTACTTTTCAGTAATGAGGAGGTAACTCTCATTTGCTGGGGTAAAAGGTAAAACTTTTATGACTAATATTTAGATTAATCTCCCTTAATTATAATATATAAACTAGTTAAAACCTGACTTAAAGAGGATACCTCCATATTGGTGGGTTGGTAATTATTTAAATTGGTTTTAACCTGACTAAACTGGATACCACCTGATTGGTCGGTTGATAATTAATTATTAATTTGACTAAATCTGAATACCGCCTATATGACTGGTTGGTAATTATCATGCAAAGTTAATATATTATATTAAGTGAGATATCTAAAATAGAAGTAATAAAAGTGGATCCTTTTACCTCAATATTTTCTTTTATTGTACTTTTACTTTATTTACTTTTCAGCAATTTACTTTCAACATTTACTTTTCAGCAATTTACTTTCAGCAATTTACTTTCATCATTTACTTTTCAGTAATTTACTTTTCAGCATTTACTTTTCAACATTTAATTTTCAGTATTTAATTTCAGCATTTACTTTCCGTCATTTACTTTTAAGCAATTTACTTTTCAGCATTTTACTTTATGTGTTTTATTTTATTTAAGTTTTTACTAGCCCTAGTTATGTGTCATAACTAAGTTAGTTATATGGGGTTGTGATTACTTCTAATATCACCGGTTCATAAGGGGTTATTTTATAGTTTGGGTAATTTAAAGGTTTATTTATTAAGTTTTAAGCTTAATGCGTCTTATTAATTGGCCACTAATAAGATTGATCTGGTAAATCTAAAATAAACTTGACAAATGAATTTTAGGTTTCAGCCTTAGACTTAATATCCCACGATCTTCCTTGAGGATAGATAACCCTTTAATAGATTTCCTTACAGGATAGACATATACCTGTCGGGCGGGGGTAGCCATAATTGGAATTTAAACTTAATGAATCCAGGTAATTTGGTTGACATAGACATATTGTTCAATTGGGTTAAACTGGGTATTTGCGTCTGACCATCGACAGAGGCTTTCGCATAATTCCGTGTTCCAGGTTAGTAACCGATATATTATACAAACATGAACTAACCACTTCATCTTTAAAATGATATTGGAAGATTCACAACCCTAGATAGTTTCCTAATATTGAATTTTCTTAAACCTACTTTCGTGCAATTTATTTACTTGTTTTTAAATTCAAAATCATCACCATTTCAAATCAATCAATCAACCTGTTAGATACTAGTAATCATTTGACCTCATAAAATTAATAGATTAGGTATTAAGTCATCGTGGGATCGATACTTTTTATACTACTTGAACGATACGTGTGCTTGTGTTATACACGTGTGATTACGCACCGGTCAAGTTTTTGGCGCCGTTGCCGGGGACTTATTTATCTTTCACTATTAATTTTGGGGTTAGATACGTTACTTACATATAATTTCTTTTTACTTATTGTTTTTGTTTTCTTGTGTTTCGGGTTCTCAGAAACTACATGAGACGAACCAGAAGCTTTGAACTCCGACCGCTTGACCCATAAATTGAAAGAACCATCAGACAGTTGAGAAGGGAAAGTCGAGAAGGCCAAAAAGCTTTAGTCAACATGGAACCTGAACCTTTGGAAGTTGCACCACCGATACCCATTTGAGACAGAACCATTCCGGTGGTCGACATCTTCATTTCCTGTATTGTACTTCCTCATTTACCAGCAAATGCATGTGACATCAAAACATGCATTCAGATGATTCAGCAGTCAGTGCAGTTTGGGGGAAATGCAACTGAAGATCCTAATTCCCACATCAGCAACTTCGTGGAAGTTTGCGGTACTTTTAATTACAACCGAGCAGCTGAAGAAGCAATGAGACTGTGGGTTTTTCCATATTCCCTGAAAGACAGAGCCAAAGCTTGGCTACATTCACTACCAGCAGGTTCCATCACAACTTGGAACACTCTAGCCATAAAATTCCTTGCAAAGTACTTTCCACCAGCCAGAACTGCAAAGCTTGGGAAAGATTCAAAGATTTACTCCGGAAATGTCCTCATCATGAGATCGCAAAGTGGCTACAAGTCCAAACCTTCTACAATGGACTTTCTGGAATAATAAGAACCACAATTGATGCTGCTGCTGGAGGAGCTTTGATGGCAAAATGAGAATATCAGGCCTGTGACCTAATTGAAGAAATGGCTAACAATAATTCATTGTGGCCTACAGAAAGAAGCTTGATCCAACGAATTGCTGGAATTTATGAAGTTGGAGCCAACACAGCAGTGAATGCCATGCTGGATCAGATTTACAAAAATCTGGAAACTCTTAACATGAAAGTTAATGGTGGATCCACAAGTTCACTATTTGGAGGAGCACCTGAGTCAGAATCTTTCAACCAACATAATGAAACGGTGAATTATGTCAACAATTTCAACAGACAGGGGAACAATCCATATTCCAACACCTACAACCCAGGGTGGAGGAATCATCCCAATTTCGCATGGAGCAACAATTCAGGGCAAATGAACAACCCACCACCGGATTCCAACAACAGAGCAAAGGCCATGAGCAGGAAAATGAATCAAGAATAACAGAAGTGTTGACCCACTTGAAAAAGATAGAAGCACAACACGACTCTCAAGCAGCAAGATATGATGCTATGTTTCAATCCCAAGCAGCATTAATTCAAAGTCAATCTGCTTCTATTAAAGCACTGGAGAATCAAATTGGACAACTGGACAATGCTCAGAGTTATAGACCGCCAGGTAACCTTCTTAGTAAAATAGAGCCAAATCCAAGGAACATGGGAAAAAAGCAATGTCATGCCATCATGTTAAAAAATGGTACTGAATTCAAAAAAGATGTTGGAATCAAGGCAACAACAATTGAAGATATTCCAAAAGAAATAAAGCAACATCTGAGGAAAAAAAAGCGTAGGAAAAAGAACAGATCACTCCACCTCCACCTTTTCCTCAGCGTCTTCAGAAGAATAAATTGGACAAGTAGTTTGCTCGATTCTTGGAGGTGTTCAAAAAGCTGCATATCAACATTCCATTTGCAGAAGCGTTGGAACAAATGCCTAGCTATGCCAAATTCATGAAAGATATTCTTTCACGAAAGTGGAGATTAGGAGATTATGAGACAGTAGCATTATCAGAAGAATGCAACGCCATCATTTAGAGAAAACTTCCCCCAAAGTTGAAAGATCCTGGCAGTTTCACTGTTCCTTGCACCATAGGAGAACATGACTTCGGTAAGGCTCTGTGTGATCTAGGTACGAGTGTTAACTTGATGCCTTTTTCTATTTTCAGGAAATTACAGATCTGAGAAACAATGCCAACTTCAGTCTCTCTACAACTTGCTGATAGAACGCTCGTATTTCCAATAGGCGTAGTTGATGATGTGCTGGTCAAGGTTGATGATGTACTGGTCAAGGTTGACAAATTCATTTTCCCAGCAGATTTTATTGTCCTTGATATGGAGGAAGACGCAGATGTGCCAATCATCCTCGGGAGACCATTCTTGGCTACAGGTCGAACCATTATTGATGTACAAAAAGGAGAACTAACCATGAGGGTATAGGACCAAGATATAACATTCAATGTTTTTAAAGCCATGAATTTCCCGAATGACGAGAAAGAGGAATGTTTCACACTTGATGTGATACACAGTACCATTCAGAACTCCAATGCATGCAAAGTTCTATTGAAAAACTTAAAATTTGTCAATTGCCTATGGAGCCTGAAGATAAAGTGTCTTTTGCACTGAAAAAGTCAATTCTTGCACTACAAGTAACAGAAAAGAAAAAAGTTCCACCAGTTCAACGAATTGGAGGAATTTCACAATCGGCCTTTTGATTATGCCAAATTGTACAAAGAAAAGGCCAAGAAGAGACAGGATGAGAAGTTAGTGCGCATACAATTGGAACCATGGCAGAAGGTACTGTTAAATAAATCAAGGGTGTGAAAATTCTTCCCATGGAAGCCAAAATCACGGTGGTCAGGTCCATTTGTGATCACCAAAGTTTTACCAGATAGAGCCGTTGAGATACATGATCCTGACTCCAACAAAACATTCAAGGTTAAAAAAAAAGCGTGTCAAGCACTACTGGGGAGAATCATTTGAGCGATAAAAAGAAAGTGTCACACTTTCAGATCCAGCCTAACGTTCGAGAAGTCACGTCTAGCTGACGACTTTAAACTTAGCGCTCGCAGGGAGGCAACCCATGCACTTTGTGTATATATTGCGATTTGGTGTGATTTAATTTTGTGTGTTTAGTTTTTGCAGATTAAGACATTTCAGGATGGAAGAAGTTCTCGTAAATCTTCACAATCAATTTCCTTCTCTCCCTCAAAACTCTCTGATGAAAGTCTACAAAGCTCGTTTGGAACAGATGAGATTACTAACGATCCATGGTGTTCCTAATGATATTTGTTGGGTAATCAAAGCACGGGTCCGATTGGCAGGTGAGTCTTCTGACTCTTTTATTTCACATCTGCTTGGTTTTGGAAGAAACACCTATGCAAAGAAACATAGAGCTAAGCAAATGGGTGTTTGTTATAAATGTGCACGCTAGAATCGCAATACTCGTTGTCGTTCTTTAGGAATGATGTCTGATAATCGCGAAGACAAAATTAAATTCATTAGAGATGGCTTGAGTAAGGAGTCTTTAGATGATATATCTTCGACTCTTGAGACGCATCCCAGTGGATATGTTCATATAGCCATTCGTAAATTGTATACACAATTCCAAAAAGAAAGACAACAGTTAAGTCTCGGGAATCTGACTCAAAAAGACTTTGTTTGCCAATTTATAAGAAAATTGGATGGGAAGCTTGTCCCTGACGCATAGACGTCAATCAAGCTGTAAATTATTGTACATATTATATCTCTTTGTCTTTTCCTAATAATTGTAATTTGTTTTGTTGTTTTCTTTTATTTTCTCCCACACGATCCATACCTTTTACTATCATGATTTATTACTGTTTAACTAATAATTTTCATTTGGCAGGTACTAGTGCTATTTTATATTTTACTCTTTCAGGTGTTATAAATTCAACTCATCATTGTACATTTGAAGACATCCAGATTAAAACATGGAAGCCACTTCAAGAAGACGAGTTGATTGAAACATCTGTGTTGTTTGCTGTCGTACGTAGTGTTGTGTGTTAAGCCACAATACGTAGAAGCAGCACAGGAATTGGGTTGAGTCTTAGCTGCAAGGAATATGCATTTAGTATATGGCGGATGCAATCTTTGGATTATGGGGATCGTTTCAAAAGCTGTACAGGAGGGAGGCAGTCAAGTTTTGGGAATCATTCCAAAACCCTTGGCAGAGGCAAATCTTATTGGACCATCAAACGGAGAGGAACTGATTGTGCCAGGTATGTCTGAACGATTGGTAGAAATGATTAAACGTGCTGATGCTTTTATTGCTTTGCCAGGTGACTTGGGTACATTGTAGGAAATTTTTACAGTGTTATCTTGGGCGAACCTGAACATACACCAGAAATCGCTTGGACTGTACAACATTGAAGGATTTTATGATTTTCTTTGTGTGTTTCTTGATGATGCTCGGAGAAATGGGTTCGTGTCAAAACCTATGAAAGAACTCTCTTTATTGCCAGAACTGCTCCGGATCTAATTGACCAAATCTTAGCCTATGAACCACAAATTGACCTATCATGTCAAAGAAAAATTGGTCCGAGGATGATCGTGGTACGAGGCGTCGGATTAATCTAGATCTTAACCTTTAACTTTTCGTGTAGAATTTCAGCTAACCAGATACTATCTTCCAAGCCCTTCTTCTACTATTTAAGACATTGGGGACAATGTCTCATTTAGGTTTGGGGGAGGAGGAAATTAGTTGATTAGTATCTTGTTTTTAGTTGTGTGTTGTTTTATTTTAGTCCAAAATTTTTCTAAAGATACAAAAACAAATTGAAAAGTTTTCAAAAATTACAAAAATATTTTACGTTTTTGTGTTATTATTTTGACTAAAAATGTGAAATTGGTAAGAGATAGCTGAGTAAGGAGTTTCCACTCCTGAGACATATCTCAAACCTAATTCGGAACAAGTTAATATTTGTTTATTTCCTTTGAATTATTTAATTTGTGAATGCTCCATAATACTGACTAAAATGGATCTTCATATGCTTAGTTGGCAGGTATTATCAACATGCAATAGTAACATACGGACATGAGCTATAATTGAAAAAGTTTGTAATATTCAGTGCTCTAGTTTAATTGGAGGCAGTATCTCAAAAAGTGATGGAGTAAAAAAAAACGTATGAGATCCGTTATTATGTAGTAGTTAGGGTGTTTTAACACCTAGTGCCCTAAAGCCAACTGGTTTGGGAGTCACTGGCCCAAAGCTCGCTACATGGATCAAAGATGCAAAAATATATATATATATATATATATATATATATATATATAAAGTCTAAGTAATTAAGTCCGTATGGGTGTCTTAACACCTGGTGCCCTAAAGCCAACTGGTTTGGGAGCCACCGACCCAACACTCGCTACATAGATGGAAGATATTGTATATAAATAACACTCGCTAATCAGAAAATTATTCCATTGCTATAAAAATGTGTGAATTCTGATAAAACTTTAGGACAAAAATATTACTTTCTTATCAACTGCACTTGTGACTGTTGTGGGAAAAAAATGAATTGATTAATATTTTGCAGGCTATGTATATGGAGAATGGTAAATATAACCGGAGAATTTACTTATTCGATAATTTAGAAAGAAAGAAAACAACTAGTAACTTGGAGTAGAAGTTTCACCTGATTAGTCACTAACTTCTTTATTCTATTTTCTCTTGTCTTTTTTTCTTTTGTATGCATTAGTTTTATTATCTTTTTACTTTTGTAAAACGTTTGTGGGTATCATTGCTGTAAGCCCTCACGAGACTATAACTCGTCCACTAGGGACACCTAGGTTTAAAGGTTTGTTGCATATGTTAAATGCAACCGTGATCCCTACGAAATGGCTTAGTTTAATTTTAATTGTTTCTTGTATTTTATTTTATTGTTTTGCTCGAGGACTAGCAAAATGTTAGGCTTGGGGGTGTGATGAGCGGAAAATATATCAATATTTACTGCTCATTTTACTTAATATTTTGTTTAGTTTCTCGGGTTTGATGAACGTTTTGATGTGTTTTAGTTTATTTTGCAGATAAAATAATATTGGGACATAATGAAATCATTTAGGACGAAATGTGGGTCAAATAAAGGCAAAAATTGGACTTGACATATTAATTTTGGAGATTGGAAACTTGAAAGGGCGTTTTAACGAAGTACAGTTTTGGAAATTCCAGTTTTGCGCATCTGTCATATTTTGGGCATAACGTTTTAATCCGATATCAGATTGAGCTGATTTAAGTTCCAGATTAAATAAGACTCAAAGATCTACAACTTTGAAAGATAAAATAATTTCTAAGTCTGAAGATTTCATACCCGAAATGGATGAACCATCCAGAAGTCTGTTGTGTGTAATTATTAAGTCATTTTCAAAGCAAAAAATAAATTAATAAATAAATAATAAATAACAAAAATTATCAAATCACCACCAAACATGAATAAACAATTAGTGGAGCAATTAATAAGGATTTGGTGGAGCAATTAGTGGAGCAATTAATAATGGATTTGGTGGATGATTGATGGAGGTAAAATTTTGCCTATAAATACCAAGCCATTTCATTTGTAAATTCATACTTTCTTCTAAGGAATTCCTTAAGAATATTAAGAAGATTGTATCTTGTTTGTTTATTTACAGCTTTCAGTAAATTTATTTCCGCTTTCACACTTTCTTTTCTTTAATTTTCAGTTTTTACTTTCCGCAATTTACTTTTACGCACATTATTTTTCTTTCTTTAATTTTCAGTTTTTACTTTTCAGTAATGAAGAGGTAACTCCCCTTTGCTGGGGTAAAAGGTAAAACTTTTATTACTAATATTTAGATTAATCTCCCTTAATTATAATATATAAACTAGTTAAAACCTGACTTAACGAGGATACCGCCATATTGGTCGGTTGGTAATTATTTAAATTGGTTTTAACCTGACTAAACTGGATACCGCCTGATTGGTCGGTTGATAATTAATTATTAATTTGACTTAATCTGGATACCGCCTAAATGGCTGGTTGGTAATTATCATGCAAAGTTAATATATTATAGTAAGGGAGATATCTAAAATAGAAGTAACAAAATTGGATCCTTTTACCTCAACATTTTCTTTTATTGTACTTTTGCTTTATTTACTTTTCAGCAATTTACTTTCAGCATTTACTTTTCAGCAATTTACTTTTCAGCAATTTACTTTCAGCATTTACTTTTCCGTAATTTACTTTCAGTATTTACTTTTCAGCATTTAATTTTCAGTATTTAATTTCAGTATTTACTTTCCGTCATTTACTTTTCATCAATTTACTTTTCAGCATTTTACTTTATGTCTTTTATTTTATTTAAGTTTTTACTAGCCCTAGTTATGTGTCGTAACTAAGTTAGTTATCTGGGGTTGTGATGACTTCTAATATCACCAGTTTATAAGGGGTTATTTTATAGTTTGGGTAATTTAAAGGTTTACTTATTAAGTCTTAAGCTTAATGCGTCTTGTTAATTGGCCACTAATAAGATTGATCTGGTAAATCTAAAATAAACTTGACAAAGGAATTTTAGGTTTAAGCCTTAGACTTAATAGCCCACGATCTTCATTGAGGATATATAACCCTTTAATAGATTTCCTTAAGGATAGACATATACCTGCAGGGCGGGTAGCCATAATTGGAACTTAAACTTAATGAATCCATGTAATTTGGTTGGCATAAACATATGGTTCAATTGGGTTAAACTGGGTATTTACGTCTGACCATCGACAGAGGCTTTCGCATAATTTAGTGTTCCAGGTTAGTAAACTGATTTATTACACAACCATGAAATAACCACTTCATCTTTAAAAAAGATATTAGAAAGATTCACAATCCTAGATAGTTTCCTAATATTGAATTTTCTTAAACCTACTTTCGTGGCAATTTTATTTACTTGTTTTTAAATTCAAATCATCACCAATTCAAATCAATCAATCAACCTGTTAGATACTAGTAATCATTTGACCTCATAAAATTAATAGATTAGGTATTAAATCCTCGTGGGATCGATACTTTTTATACTAATTAAACGATACGTGCGCTTGCGTTATACGCGTGTAATTACGCACCGGTCAGTAACCATTACATTTTGAGTGTACCTGTAGACACTGCATTTTTGCATATCGTGCCCAATGACGAGCCTCGTAAGGAGGCACTACCTTTTCATGTCGTGGAAGTCGCGGGAAACGGACGTTGGAAGAGTAAAGTTGGGAATTGGAATTATTGTCGGATTTAACTTGGTTATCTAGCTTCGATTTGCTCGTTGGATCTCTGCTTATGCTCGGCCCAAGAATCCATAAGCCAAGCCCAAATACCCAAGCCCACCAAAAAGAACCAAACCCATGCCCAACACAAACCCACGCCCAAAGCATCCCCAAATGACAAAACAAATACACACCATACCCCACATCATCTTTTCCTTCCATCATTCACGTGCCCTACAAACCAAAAAACCAAATCCCACACATGCCAAGCCAATCCTCCATAAACAAATCAAACAACAATACCCCACACTCCACTAGCTTTCTCCTTACACACCCATACCATCCTCCATTATCTCCCTCACTCATTGCAAACAAACAATGAAACTCATATCATATACCAACCCCTCCCACTTGAATAACAAGGAACAAGCACAAAGCAACAAAGTCCACCTAAGCCACATTCACACCCATCACCCTTTGCAAGCCACATTCACGCCCAAAGCCACCCAAAAATGACAAAGCAAGCACAAGCCAACTCACTTCCCATTAAACACTCTCCACCAAATTCTCCACTAAGAGGAATCTCCTTAAATCAAGCATGTTGTGAGCCACCAAACACTCTCCACCTTTGCCTATAAAAGAAGCCTAAAACCAACCAAAAAAGAGGCTAGCACGTATTGAACACACACATGAAAGGATAGACAGCCCACAAAGCCCCCTAAACACAACCAAAGAGAGAATATAGCTAGCACATAGGAGGTAAGGAGCACACATAGAGCACATAGGGAGCACATATAGAACACATAGAGAGAGGACATATTAGGAGGAGAGCTAGAGGGAAGAGAGTAGGAGAGATTGATCACATATTGACCAAACACTACACAGCCCCTAAACACGCCACTCACCCCACCGCAGAACACCCCTATACAGCAGCTTATATCCCCTGCAAAATAGCCCCAAAACGCAGCCCAAAATACCATAGAGCAGAAGCCTAAAACCAACCAAAAAAGACCTAGCACGTAAGAGGATATACCTAGGAGATAGGGAGCACATAGGCAGCAACACTTGGCACTTGAAAAGCACACAAAGTCCTCCCCTCTTAAGCCGGAAAGATAGCAGCAACATAGCAGCAACATAGCAGCAAAAGCGAAGGGAAAACAGCGAGCAAATCAGCAGGATAACCAAGGAAAATGGGAACCAGTGAACCAGAAAAGTTGCGGAACATCAACCTTTCCGACGGCCGTGAAACATGCTTCCCAAAGACGACGCAAAAAAAGGTTAGACCTGAGGGCATATGATACTTATTCTCTTCGCATGAATTAATAATTTAGAAAGCATGTTAATTATGATATTCAAGTATGCATGAATTAGCTTAGCATGTTAATTATGTGATGTGATTCCGGATGGACGGAATATGTGTTATTTCTTGTGGTATATCGGATGGAAACTCGGACATAAATTCCGTAGCCGAATCCGAATGGACGGTAGTGCGGTTTGTACTCGGGATACAATGCCACGTACCACTTGAAAGACACACGTATTTCGTTTCATCTAAACTTGTGTTTGAGCATGATTTAAATTAGTGTGTTATTTGTTTCCTTATGCATGATTTAGATGTTTAACATGTGATAGTTTTGTGCATGACTAGTTGGTTGTGATGGAGCATGATTTAATTGTTTAATATGTTAATCTGTATGCATGATTTAAGGGTCCATGTGATTAGATATGTCGTTGTGGTGATCTTGTTTGAATGATGCATCCAAAACTGCATGAATGTATGTAATCTGCCAGTTCCCCTTCGAACGCGTCATCGAACGCTACACGAACGAGAACATTCTGCCTCATTTCCGTTCGAACGCGTTTCGGACGCTACACGAACGAGAACATTCTGCCTCATTTCCGTTCGAACGCGTTTACGAACGCAACGCGAACGCTCACGGTCTTCATACCACATCATGACATGTCTATCTTAACATGTAGTTATCTCCTTGACTTTATGCATTTGTATTACTTCTTTAGTTATTTGTTTCTGTTATGCACTTGAATACCCCTTTCTTAGTACGCATATTTGTAAGAATGTTCTTTGTTTGTGCTTTTGTGAAATTGCATGCTTTTGGAATGTTAACTTGGCTTCATACTTGAATTCAACATAGATTATATGCGAATAGGTTGCATGCAAATATGAAAATAGGCTAAATGTAAACTTAGACATGGGATTTGTATATGTAAATTCAAGTTTAAGTTTTATTTTTATGCATGTGAATTTAAAAGCATAATACCCTTGGAAATAAGTGTTACTCAAGCACGATTAGATTATTACATAAATCCTTTCATTACAAGTGACATAAGTAAGGGACCATTCCGAACCCAACGGTTTGAGGTCTTCCCTTGCGAGGGGTAAGTGCGGCCTTAAATCTCATTTTCCCGGTTCACACCGGGTGGCGACTCCATTATTCTCCGGTTTATTCCCCGTGGCTACTCCGTACTCCCAACTAGTGCCGCGAGCCTAGAACATCACGCGTCGTCCAGTTTCCGTTGTCTACAGTCTGGCGACTCCACTGGGGATAGAGAATTGGCCCCGAAATAGTGTCTTGTAATGTTTGGATTTATGTTTTAATTGACCATGTCTATAGTGGATAAAGTGGGGGTTTAATCAAGGGTACTTTGAGGCTAGGTAATGGTTTGGTGTCTTCCTTCACTCACTACCTTTCTAGAAGAAAAAGATGTGAGGACACCTATATGGCCATCTACTCGTAGCCTTTGTGATGGACTAATTTGGAGGACTCGTTGTTTATTCCTGACACCAAGCGATAAGAGCCTATGAGGCTTTGGGTACTTAAGTGAGCCTCGCTCCACCTTCCCTCTGGGGAATCTACAACGGGAAATCCATTTGACAGTCCGTCACACACCATAGCTCATCGGCACGTACCTTAGTGTATAAAAAAGGATGCGTTCACTTGGTCGCTTGAACCCTTGAGTGGGGAGACCTAGTTGTGGGTCATCCTTCGCCGGTGAGAGCCTTTGTCCATACTCTTGCAAATCCACCCATAGACCGGTTTATATGGCTAAAGTAACAATTATTTCTTTGAGTATGTGCTTATGGGCCATTTCCATTTGGAGGCATTTGGACCTTTTATCAGAAATGCGAACTTGCTGGGCCATTTAAACTGGGGCGAGTTCGTATCTTATGACTATTAGGCCCAAAGCTTCTAAAATGTCAATGGGCCATTTTGTAGAAATTATCATGTCATGTTTGCATCATCTTTCTTCTATGCTTGTGTTTGGGGAACATTGTCGTTTGGATCCACTTGGTCCACTTGTCATGGGATATGGGCTTGTTGGGCCATTTAAACTAGGACAAGAACGTATTTCATGACTATTGGGCCAAAGGCTTCTAAGTGATTAATGAGCCGCTTTGTGATTGTGTTCGGAATGTTACTATTTGGATTTAGTCGGGCTCTTTGCCATGAGATGTGAACTCATTGGGCCATTTAAACTGGGATGAGTTCACTCCTATGACAATTAGCCCGAAAGATTCTAAAATAATAACGAACCGATTTGTTTGAGAGTTCTAATTTATTTAGTATGTTATATATATGCATCATCATAACCCTTATGTTTTAAAAAAGCCATCATAGATACCTGTTGGGTTAGGAAAGGGAAAAGACTCACCAAGAAGACAGTAATAACCATGAGTGAATCTGGTAATGAGGTATCCCGTATGGATCAGTTAGAGAACAATCTCGCCAAGATTGCTGAACAGTTGCAAGCCTTGACTACTGCTATGGCTAGTATGACTGTGCCCCGTGCTGGGGGAAATTCTGAGAATGTGAGGCATGAGGAGCCTCCGAATGGGATGGGGGATGATATCCCTACTTTTGATGATGATATGGTAGAGTATGCAACAGGCAGAATATCTGGGTCACAGGCAGAGTTACAGAAACTTCGGGATCAGGTTGAGTCAGTTAACCACAAGATGAGGGGTAAGAATGAAGATCTGCTGGATTATGACACACTGACTTTCGAGGAACAGTTGCCAGCATAGTTCAAGATGCCTGATATGACTAAGTTTAACGGGAATGGGGATCCAAGGGTGCATCTCCGGCAGTTTGTATCAGTTATGAGTTCTGTTGGCTTATCCCAGCGCCAAGTGCAGAAAATGTTTGGAATGTCGCTCGAGGGAGCTCCCGTGGTGTGGTACCACAGTTTGGAGAAGAAAGTGAAGGAAGATTGGAGAGAGTTGGCTGATGCTTTCCTAAAGCAGTATGTCACTGACCTAGAGATTGATCTGTCACTCCGAGATCTGGAGAATGTGAAGCAGAAATCAGAGGAAAGTTTTAAGGAGTGCGTGGACCGATGGAGAAGTCAGCTGTTGAAAATGCAAACTAGGCCCTCGGAGAAGGACCAGATTAAGATGATCATCAAGGGCACCAAGCCCTCCATTTATAGCAAGTTGAGGAGGATGACCTCCATGATTACGGACTTTCGACAGTTGAGGGAAACTGTCATGGATATTGAGGAAGAAGAGGCCGAGAATAGAAAATTCTATGGTTTGAACAGGAGGCCCATTGGGGGAACATCGGGAACGAAGCCCGTTTCTGCTGAGATTGCCGCTATCCGGGACCGAAGATTTTCTAACTTGGGAAGACCTCTGTCAAAAGTGCTAGAGAAACTAAAGAGGCAAGGGCTCTTGAAATCCTTAGAAACCAAACCAATACCCAATCCCCTACCATCACATTATAACCTAAGCCTTTACTGTCACTTTCACCAACAGAAGGGCCATGACACTGACAATTGCGCCCGACTCCGCCATGAAATCCAAGACCTAATAGACTCCAAGAAAATATCTGACCCAGAAACAGAACAGCCTGACACACACAGAAACCCCTTACCCAATTACCGTGCCGTACCACCACCAGGAAATGGATTCCATGTATACAACCAAGTTTGGACACTGGTTGATGTACCATAAGGCATTGTGCCTATTGGTAGCAAATGAGTCTTCATGGTGAAGACAGACAAGGATGGCAACATACAAACATGCAAAGCTAGGCTTGTAGTGAAAGGGTATCGTCATCAACATGGTGTTGATTACTATGAAACCTTTTACCCATTGCCATGATTAAATCCATTCAGATAATGCTTGTTATTGCTGCATATTTCGATTATGAAATATGGCAGCTGGATGTAAAAACCGCTTTCCTTAATGGAAACCTTTTGGAGGATGTTTATATGCAACAGCCTGATAGTTTTGTCATGCCAAAACATGCAAACAAGGTTTGCAAGTTAAATCAATCCGTTTATGGATTGAAGCAAGCATTGCGTTATTGGGACCAACGTTTTGATGAGATAATAATGGTATATGGTTTCATTCAAAACAATGATGATTCTTGTGTATATAAGAAGTTTAGTGGGAGCGCACTGACAATGATTGTCCTATACATTGATGATGTATTGCTTCTTAGCAATGGCATTCCCATATTAAAATCGGTGAAAGCTTGGCTTTCATTAAAATTCTCCATGAAATACTTGGGAGAGGCAACCTTATTCTAGGAATAAGGATCTACTGGGATATATCTAATAATTGTTGGCACTCTCCAAGAACTCGTACATTGACAAAGTGTTGAAGAGATTCAATATGGATCAGTCCAAGAGGGGCTGCTTCCCGTGTCACATGGCGTCTCTCTATCTAATGACATGTGTCCTAAAACTCAAGATGAGAGAGATTCAATGAATCAGATCCCATTCACTTAAGCAGTCGGATCGATCATGTATGTCATGACATGTATGCGACATGTGTCTCATATGCTTTGAGCATTTACATTCACTATCAGGCCGATCCAGGTGATGGTCACTAGATTGATGTTAAGAACATCCTTTAGTATCTTAGACAAACTAAGGATGCTTTCTTAATTTATGGAGATGAAGAACTTGAGGTGACTGAGATCACCCTTGTAAGTTTCCAAACCGATAAAGACGACTATAAGTCGTAATAAGGGTATATATTTTGTTTGAACAACGGAACAATGAGCTAGAAATCTTCCAAGCAAGATACTGTTGCCGATTCAACAACAAAACAGGAATACATTGTTGTGGCTGAGGTAACAAAAGAAGCATTTTGGATCTATAAAATTCCTAATTTGATTATAAGTAGTTCTGTTAGCAGCTGAGCTGGGCTACAACACAGGCTAAGGAATTACGATCTCATCAATGATCCAAATATGTACTTCGACAGTTTCATCTGATTCGTGAGATCACACATCGTGGCGATGTCAAGATCGAAAAGATCATTTCAGATGATAACCTTGCATAACCGCTGGCGAAAGTGATATCTGGGCATAAGCATGAGCGACCCGTACATAGTTCAGGTGTTGGACACTTGAGTGATTGGCTATAGGCCAAGTGGGAGATTGTTAGACAATTTTGACCCATAGCATCACTATTTATAAAATACATGGTGTTTTTGTACAAATTAACTATGTGACAAAGGAAATTGCTCTTTTATCATTTTGTAATTTGATTACTTGGATATATAAATGATAAAAGTCCATATGATTATTACCGGATTAATAAGATATGAGACAGTATTAATCCATGAAAGTTTTAATCATTAAATATTCCTAGTCGTAGTATTATCAAGACTGGACATCGATAATGTGTTATAGGCTAGTATTACACTTGTGCGTGTTATGGAAGTGTAACGACATAGTTCTCATATATTTGGGTATTGGATACTCATGCAAGTGTAATAGGAGGTTCTGTTTACCGATGGTACGGAAACAACTTCGCTCTGGATAGACCCATCGGAATCTCATTGGTAGTATGACTATGTCTCTATGGGAATCCGAATCAGGGTAGGTGTATGTGGTCTTAACTTGAGACTTGCATCGCTAATACTTGCGATAATCAGTATAATTTAGTTTTGGTCATCCGGAGATTTAACAGGTTCTGTGTACGCCTCTTCTGGGTATACTAAGAATCGTAGTGTATTGGATGTGATGTCAAGATGGAAGTATCACTTCAGTCATATGGAGATGATGATCACACAGGGATACAGAACTAGTACTCTTAAATGTTGCAGCTATCGGGATAGTATGACTAGGTCATGATTATCCGATTACAGAGACTAGTTGCTAGTGATCTGATATATGCTTCCTACGGACAGACACAATTCCAGCCCTAGGCCTAGCATGTGACATCTGATACTGGATCGTATTATGCAAAACATTATATACTACGCCTGATACAAATTATATATTCCATGTTGAATATTTCTGGAGAATTCGGTAGGCACGATGCTTTGCTAGAAGCCAACCATGTCTTGTAAATCTCTGAGAACGTGGTACCGGGTATGCACGTGTTGGATAGTCCGACAACCGTATTTACTACCAACATATCCAGGGATCTCTTGGGTCGCTTACCAAAGATTCATCGATGACATTTGACTCGAACAGAATTAATCTGAGATTAATTATAAGAGAGAAAATTAATCTGGGATTAATTACGGCAAGAATTTATCTATGATTAAATTCGTCTAGAATAGAGAACGCGATTAATTTGGAATTAATCGGCAAAATAAATTTAATAGTTAAATTGGATTTTACTATTTAATTTATTTAATTAGGCTAAAATAATATATCAAATATATTAATTGAAATTGGATTTTAATACGGAATTAAAATTGGATTTTAATTCAAGCGAACGAATTAATTTAGAATTAATTCGTAAGCGACTTTCGTAATAATTTTACTAGGTATTATTATTTAATTAAATTGGAATTAATTACGTAGCGACGAAAAACTCGTTTAGTCGGATTAAACTGTTGGTTTCTATAATATGTCCCAAACAAAGATTAAGCATATGAAATACTATAAATGAATACATATAAAAGACTTGAAGCATGGCGGAATTATACTTACAAAGCTATGTGATGAAGAAGATGATCAAATGGTGGAAGCTCCAAGTGTTGGAAGATTCGGCCAAGAGGAGGAAGAAGACTTGAAGCTCCAACGCTTTGTATTCCAAGCTCTTTGATGGTTTCCCTATCACCTCCTTTGATCCCTTGCTTGTGCTAGCAAAAATGGAGAATGGAAGATCAAATCTTCCTTTGCCCTTCCATGGAGTTCACGGCAATGTGAAGAAGAATTTGAGAGAGAAAGAGTTTTGTGTAATTGATTTTGTTTTACCAAAAATCAATTTATATTTATGCCATAATTATTATTAAATTAATAATAAATCTATGACACAAACCATGCAATGGCTTAGAGTGTCAAACACTCAAACTCCATGCAAAAATTTGAGTGTAATGCACACTATCACCATGCAATGCCTTTGAGTGTAATGCACACTATCACCATGCAATGCCTTATCAATTAAATAATGCATATAATGACAGTGTCATGTGGGCCCCACACGTTTCCCAATGAAAGTGGGCCCACGTCCACTCACGCGTTCGGGTTCGATATTTCCGAAATACCGAGCTTACGTCGCGACGTTAATTGAACCGAATTTAAATAAATAATTGCGCCTGGCGAAATTATTATTTACGTCGCTAACGAATTAATTCTAAATTAACTCGTATGCCCGAATTAAAATCTAATTTTAATTTCGCGTCGAAATCGAATTTCGATTATTAATCGAATACAATAATTTTATCGATTAATTCCAAATTAATCGTTCTCTCTCTAAATTAGGCACTTTATCCGAGATAAAGTTTCCCGTAATTAATCCAAGATTAATTAAGTTCGAATCAAAATATCATAGGTGAATCTTCAGGAAGCGACCCAAGAGATCTCCGGATATTTTGCGTAGTAAATACGGTCGTCGGATAATCCGAACACGTACGTACCTCGTACTACGTCTTTACCAATTTACAAGACAAGGTTGGCTTCTAGCAAAGCGCCATGCCTACCCAATTCTCCAGAAATATTCTTATAGGAATATAAGATCTGTATCAAGCGTAGTATACCGTAGTATTGCGTACATCGATCCAGTATCAGATGATCACATGTTAGGCCTGGGGCTGGAGATGTGTCTGCCCCGTACGAAACATATATCGGACATCAAGCAACCAGTCTCTTTAAATCGGACAATCCTGACCTGGTCATATTGTCCCGACGGTTGCAACCTTTTATAGAGTACTAGTTCTGTGCCCTGCGTGATCATCACCTCCATATGTCTGAAGTGATACTTCCATCTCGACATCACATCCAGTACACTACGATTCTTGATAAACCCAGAAGAGGTGTACACAGAACCGGTTAAGGTCCCCAACCACCAAAACCAAAGTTTACCGATTGTCGCAAGTACTAGCGATGTAAGTCTCAGGTTAAGACCATATACACCTACCCTGATGCGGCCTCCCATAGACACGCAGACATACTACCAATGGGATTCCGGGGGGTCTATCCAGAGCGAAGCTGTTTTCCGTACCATCGGTAAAAACACAACCTCCTATCGCACTTGCATAAGTATCCAATACTTAAATATATGAGAACTATGCCGTTGTGCCCTCACAACGTGCACAAGCGCAATACTAGTCTATTCCGCATTATCGATGTCCGATCTCGATAATACTACGACTAGGGATATTTAATGATTAAACCTTTATGGATTGATACTGTCTCATATCATCCTCAATCCGGTACTAATCATATGGACTTTCGCCATTTATATATCAAAGTAAATAACATTACAAAACGGCAAAAGGCAATTTCATTATCACATAGTTAATTTGTACAATAATACAATATCATTTACAAACAGTGACGCTATGGGACATAATGTCTAACATAAACGAACAGGGCCCAAAGTGTGTTGTGTAAGCCAACTAGAATTTGGAATTCAAAATTGGGTTGGACCCGCAACTCACATCACTTGTCAACTTGTGATGTAAGTGGTTGGCAATAAAGTAAATTGGATTTATTAACATCATACCTACCAAGTCAACACAACTTTGTATTTGTTTTAGGAAAACAAAAAGTTACTATTCATTCTCTTTTTCCTCTAGTTGGCCGAACCTTGCTCCATCTTTTCTTTAATTGTTTTTGCAAAAATTCACCTTAGCTAGCACTTTGAGAGTCAAAGAAATGTGATAGGGAAACTCACCATTGAGTTTGGAATTCAAATCAAAGGCTTTGAGCTTCTATAGCCATGGAAAAGTTTTGAACTTCAACCAACCAATGTAAGTATTCCGCAACTTTATTTGGTAAATTCACACTACAAATCACGTTTAGAAATCTTTGTGGCATGTGTAGGACACTAACACAATCATGATCCCCTACGAAAGTGGCTTAGATTAATTTAATTATAATTATTTATTTCATTTTGTTTCATTTGTTTTTGCCTGAGGACTAGCAGAAATGTTAGATTTTAGGGTTGTGTGATGAGCGAAAAATATATCAATATTTACCGCCTATTTGATCTAATTTTTGTATGGTTTCTCGAGTTTGATGAAAGTTTTGCTGTGTGTTTTTTTTGTTTTGCAGATTAAAAAGTTTTGGATTCAATGGAATCAACTTGGGGCTAAAACGACGAAAAAACGGACAAAAAGGGCAAAATATGAAATTTATTGTTCACGCGTTGCGACTAGCACACTTCTCTGCATCGCGACGCGCCTTAATTATTCAATGCATCATCACCGCATCATCACGTGCATCATCACTGCATCATTATGACGTCAGCATAATTAGTAATCTGCCGACAACCGCCATCTACTGTGATGCGCGTCGCGACGCTAAGCCAATAATTCATTCTAACGAAAAAAACATGTGCCACGTGTCAACATCTCAGCAAGCCGCGTGCACGTGTCATCAATCCAAGCGCGTTGCAACGCGCAAGGCAGAATTTTGCCTATAAATTGAAGATGATTTCATTTAGAATTTTCGTACTTTCCTTAGCTTTCTTAATAAGGAACAGAGGATTGTATTTTGTTTGTATATATTAATAGTAATGTATTTTTATTTTTTGTAGTAGTAATAATAGTTTATTTTTTTTCTTTCTTTTATGTTTTGTATTCCACTAGGGGAAGTGTGAAACTTTGATAATGATAATTTAGAATAATCTCCCTTAAATTATAATATATAAATCATCTTAAAACCTGACTTAATTGGATACCTCCTTTATGGTTGGTTGGACTTAATTAAATTAATTTGAACCTGACTTAGTTGGATACCGCTTTTATGGTCGGTTGGAATTAATTAATATATAACTTAATCAGGATACTGCCTATATGGTCGGTTGGTAATATAATGCAAATTTATATATTATAATAAGGGAGATTTCTAGATTTGAAATAGTAAAGGTGGATCACATAACCCCAGTATTTATTTTTAATATAGGGAAGTGATGAAACACAATATTCACGAGTTTAATAATTGATTTTCTAATATAATAGGTAATACATTAGACTTGTTTATTGAATCTTAATCTTAATGTTTCTTGTTGCCTGATCACCAATAAGATTGATGTGGTAAATAAAATGAACTTGATGAAGGGATTTTAGGTTTCAGCCTTAGATTCAATAGCTCACGATCTCACTTTATGGGAGATTTCCTTCTAGGATAGACATATACCTGTCGGGCGTGGGTAGCCACAATTGGAACTTGAACTTAATGAATTCTGGTAATTTAGTTAACATAGGAATATAGTTAATTGGGTTACTTTGGGTGTTTGCATCTGACCATCGAAAGAGGATTTTGCATATCTTCGTGTTCCAGGTTAACAACTGAATGGTTACACATATATAAGAGAATCAATTCATAATTAGAATAATATTGTGTGGAATCCACAACCCTAGATGTTTGTTCCTTTATTATTAATTTCCTTTGTTTATTTTATATTTATTTATTTAGAAAATCCACATTCAACCAACCAATTAGAAATCATTCTCGTCTCACCCTAATGAGATACCTGTAAATATTAAGCATAAATATTAATAACAATCATAGAAAGAAATAAGTCCCCGTGGGATCGATATTTTTATACCACTTGAGCGATACGTGCGATTGCGTTACGTGTTGGAGTTGGTGCTCGGTGCGCCAAATTTTGTTGTATTTATTGTAAATACGGTGTACATTTTATTTTATTATGAATAAAATTAAGTAATTTTCATCATATAATCTATATATGTTGGTAAAGAAGGCATAAAAGACCTTAGAATGAATAGTTGTGACATAATTGCAAAAGCGTCGCAAATGTTACTGAGAAATGTCACAATACAATTCATTCTTTAATTTTCCTAGTCAAGGTTTACATACTTGGTCAGTTAGTAAACCTGTGAGACTGGTACGTGTTGTATAATAGAATTGTTCTAATGGTTTTTCTCAGTAAATCATGAGTCTTATGAGACTCATATAGACACTTAGGTACTTATTGGATAAATACTAAACGACTCATTCAAAGATTCCTGATAGATGGTACACCAACTTCAATAGGAATCTTTACTAGTCGAATATCATATTAGCTATTTTGACTTGTGATACCATTATGGATATGTGAGATATCCTCCATATTTTGATGACAGTCACACCAACGATATTTTAATATCAGACCTTCACCTGTTCATTGGGTATGGACTGATACTCACGATATCCTGTGATGTATCCAGAGAGGATCTGTCAGTCCCGTGTATAGGATTTAGATGTTCAATTTGTGATTCCTTGAAATCCTTGGCCGAGGTATGATTCGGACACGAGTTCCGAATATTTATTAAGAATCATAATTATGTTGCGACACATGAATTGTTCATAACAGAGATTTGACGTTTAATCTATATCTCCGGATCAATTCAGATAACCTATAACAGAATGATTATATAAGCAATGACTTCGACTTGGATGGTTCAACTTGATTATCTGTGGTCGTCGTAATTTGTGAGTGGAAAAAAATATGGACATGGGAATGGTTTCCATGAAAGATAAACTTGAACCTAGAGAGTCCCACAATATAAAGTGTACTCGGATAATTATGGATAATTCGGATTATTCATAATATACACATGCATATTAAATAATGCGTATTTGTATAAGATATATAATTTAGATTAGATACACATTATAACCTATTTAATTTTGTCACTAGTTTTATTATTATTATTATTAATTAATTGTTAATTAATTATTAATAATGATAAAATGAAAAAGTATTCTTGAAATAATTTTCTATGTATTTACTTTATCTTTTTTATTAATTAAAATAAATTAATTACTTACTTGTTAATTAATTGATTATTAGATAAGAATATTTTAGAATATTCTTATTTAAATGGCAAATTGTGATTTGCTAATCCATGGTTTTTGAACACATAGAATTAATTAATAAAAAAAAAATAATTACATTTGGATAAGGCTTTAAATGTGACAAAATTATTGGGCTAAATAAAAAATATTGACCAAATATTGCATTATTTATTCGACCATTTAAGGTTCTTGTATAAAATGAAATTGTTTCATTTTGTTCAAGCTCTAATGACTTCTCATGTGATGAGAACCAAAAGAAAACAAATAGGTTAGGGTTGAAACAAAGCAATTAACACCAAAGAGAAGGAAAATTGAAGAATTTGGACTAGATATAAGGTAATACTAAGTTCATAATTTCTATTTTTCTTAAGTTTTGTTTAAGCATGTATAATATGTATGAGATATGTATATTGCATGTTTTAATTAAATATGTATCTAGGATATGTATTTGAAATAAAATTTGGTGTTGGATGTTAGTTAACCTTAATAGTTTTTTCTTTAAAGCATGTGTAAATTATGATTAATTAGGGAATTAATCTCCAAAATTAAAAATATCATTCTAGAGTGATATTACCACTCTAATGTTACCTAGAATTGTTCTTGGAACTTTGTATTATGGTGATTAAATTTGATGTAAATTAATTGGATTAATTTTGTGATTAAATTGAATTTAGGCATGAAAAATGGAGAAAATTAAAACTGGACCATATCTGGTTCTGTCCCTTAAAACAGAATATTTTTCACAAAATTAATCCAATTAATTTACATCAAATTTAATCACCATAATACAAAGTTCCAAGAACAATTCTAGGTAACATTAGAGTGGTAATATCACTCTAGAATGATAATTTTAATTTTGGAGATTAATTCCCTAATTAATCTTAATTTACACATGCTTTAAAGAAAAAACTATTAAGGTTAACTAACATCCAACACCAAATTTTGGATGATATTGGGTGTGTATTGGGTGGTGGATAAATTCCGGAAATTGTTCCGGGACGAAAACGCGAGAAAACATTGAAATTCGCGTCGAAACGACCTCGCCACATCGCGGCAGTGAACCCAGTGAATTGGGCACTGTTCTGGCAGTCCAAGGGCTGACCGAACACTGCTCGAGTGACTGGGTTTCCCCGACTCGGCGATTGGTCAATGGGTTTGACCGTTTGCCCATTACGCGTAGTATTTATCGAAAAATATTTTCGTAAAATAATTCATCGCGTAATGAAATATATTATGTTATTAAATGTTAATAAATAATATATTTAAACTTATTTTAGTGAATTAAAATATTTGATATTTATTAATTCGCTTGAAAAATTTTAAAATATTTAAAAATAATTTTCTTCTTCCACCACGGGCTTCCACTGCGTACACTCCAACAAAATGGTATCAGAGCTTCTGATCCCATATGCAAAATAATTTTTCATGCCTTAAATATTTGATATTTAATTCAATTTATTTTACACATGTTCGTGACTTAATTGACTGGATCAATTATATTAACTGTATGACAGTATTTGTAAAATCCTCATAATAAGGCTTTGTGTTTTTCTGAGTGTATTGTACACTAATAGGTTCGTCTCATCAATATAAATATAAATATTTCCATTAACCATAGCAGTGCGGCTATGGTTAATGGAAATTTGTTTATACCGGTAAAACTTATTTGATAAGAAACAAATTCAAGCGAACGTGCATACCAATAGATGCCAAAGTAGAGAGGTATTGCATTAGTACCTTGGATATGTATATGTTGGATTCTATTGATGTTCCAAGATCATTTTAAGCCATGAAATAGAATGAATACTATAAAGAAATGTGGCGGAAACACACTTACAATGATCGGATTGGATCTGATGCTCAACAAAAACTTTTCCTCCAAGAAGCTCCAAGATTCGGCCAAGGGATTTTATTGATGAAGATGATGAACAAGCTCCAAGCTTTAATGGAAATCCATGCTCTAAGATAAGCTTCCCTATCACCTTGTTTGATCCTTTGATTGTGCTAGCAAATGAAGAAAGAAAATCAAATTTTCCCTTCAATGGAGCTCACGGTTTTAGCAAGAAAAATGGAGAGAGAGAGAGAGTTCTGTTTTTCAATCTTTGTTTTTCCAAAAAACCGAATGAATTAATCAGAAACAATTACCAAATGTTTGGTATTAGTTTACAAAAAGTCAAAGCCCATTTTGGCTCCAAAATTGTAATAAATGATCTCAACAACTTGCATCATGAATAGTGACAGCATGTCACTCTCAAAAAATGACTTTGACATCTATCACAAATTAATGACAAGTGATGTGACTCGCGATGTGACTTGTGGGCCCCACTCAAATTCAAAATGCGAGTGGGCCCGCAAACACTTCCGGGCTCCGTTTCGCTAATTCCAAATTAATGAACTTCTGTCGCGACGTAATTAAATAATTATGCCTAGTGAAATTACTATTCACGTTGCTAACGAATTAATTCTAAATTAACTCGTTGCCCGAATTAAAATCTAATTTTAATTCCGCGTCGAAATCCAATTTCATTTAATATATCGAATATATCATTTTGTCGATTAATTCCAAATTAATCTTTCTCTCTCTTCAAATAGTACTTTATCCAAGATAAAGTGTCTTCATGATTAATCCCAGATTAATCATGCTCAAATCATACGTCATCGGTGAATGTTCGGGAAGCGACCCAAGGGATCCCTGGATATGTTGGCAGTAAATATGGTCATCGAACTATCCGAACACGTGCGTACCTCGTACTATATTTTTACCGATTTACGAGACAAGGTTGGCTTCTAGCAAAGCGCCACGCCTACCCAATTCTCCAGAAATATTCTTAATGGAATATACGATCTATATCAGGCGTAGTATACCGTAGTATTGCGTATTGAGATCCAGTATCGGATGTCACATGCAAGGCATGGGGCTGGAAAAGTGTCTGCCCCGTATGAAGCACATATCGGATATCAAGCAACTAGTCTTTTTGAATCGGATAATCATGATCTTGTCATATTATCCCGATGGTTGCAACACAATAGAGAACCAATTCTGAATTTCTGCGTGATCATCATCTCCATATGTCTGAAGTGATACTTCCATCTTGACCTCACATCCAATACACTACGACTCTCAATAAACCCAGAAGAGGCGTACTCAGAACCTGTTAAAGCCCTGGACGACCAAAACCAAAGTTTACCGATTGTCGCAAGTACTAGCGATGTAAGTCTCAGGTTAAGACTAAATACACCTACCCTGAAGCAGACTCCCATAGACACATATACATACTACCAATGGGATTCCGCGGGGTCTATCCAGAGCGAAGTTCTTTTCCGTACCATCGGTAAAACACAACCTCCTATCGCACTTGCATAAGTAACCAATACTTAAATATATGAGAACTATGCCGTTATGCCCTCACAACGCGCACAAGTGCAATACTAGTCTATTCCGCATTATCGATGTCCAATCTCGATAATACTACGACTAGTGATATTTAATGATTAAACCTTTATGGATTGATATTGTCTTATATCATCTCAATCCGGAATTAATCATAAGGACTTTTACCATTTATATATCAAAGTAAATAAATTACAAAACGGTAAAAGGTAATTTCATTACAACATAGTTAATTTTGTACAAAAACACAATGTCTTTTACAAACAGTGACGCTATGGGTCATAACTGTTCAACAATCTCCCACTTGGCCTATAGCCAGTCACTCAAGCATCTAATACCTGAACTATGTACATGTCGCTCAAACTTTTGCTGAGGAATAACTTTCGTCAGCGGATCTGTAATGTTGTCATCTGATGCGCCCTTCTCGACCTTCAAATCGCCACGATGTATGATCTCACGAATCAGATGGAAACATCGAAGAACATGCTTGGATCTTTGATGAGACCGCGGTTCCTTAGCCTGTGATATAGCCCTGTTATTGTCACAATACAATGGAACGTGCTCAGCTGCTAACGGAACTACTCCTAATCCAATTAGGAATTTTCGGATCCAAACTGTTTCCTTTGCTGCTTCAGCTGCAGCAATGTACTCCGCTTCTGTTTTTGAATCGGCAACAGTCTCTTGCTTGGAAGATTTCCAGCTCACTGCTCCGTTATTCAAACAAAATATGTACCCAGATTGCGACTTACAGTCGTCTTTGTCGGTTTGGAAACTTGCATCGGTATACCCAGTTACCTCAAGGTCTCCATCTCCAAAGATTAAGAAAACATCCTTAGTTCGTCTAAGATACTTAAGGATATTCTTAATCGCTATCCAGTGACCTTCACCTGGATCGGCCTGATAGCGACTACACATGCTCAAAGCATAGGAGACATCAGGTCGCGTACATATCATGGCATACATGATCGATCTGACTACCAAGGCGAACGGTATCCGACTCATGTTGTCTCTCTCATCTTGAGTTTTATGACACATGTCCTTAGATAGATAGACACCATGTGACACTGGCAACAGTCCCCTCTTGGACTGATCCATGTTGAATCTCTTCAACACTTTGTCAATATATGTACTCTGGGAGAGTCCAAGCAGCTTTCTAGATCTATCCCGGTAGATCTTTATTCCCATAATAAAGGCTGCTTCTCCAAGATCTTTCATGGAGAATTTCAATGAAAGCCAAGCTTTCACCGACGTTAGCATGGGAATGTTATTGCCTATAAGCAATACATCGTCAACATAAAGGACAATAAAAGTCAGTGCTCTCCCACTAACCTTCTTACATACAAAAGGATCATCTTCGTTTTGAATGAAATCATTTTCTTTTATGATCTTATCAAAACATTGGTTCCATGACCGTGATGCTTGCTTCAGTCCATAAATGGACCGATTTAACTTACAAACCTTGTTTGCAAGTCTAGGCACGATAAAACCATCAGGCTGTTGCATATAAACATCCTCCAAAAGGTTTTTGTTAAGGAAAGCGGTTTTAACGTCCATCTGTCATATCTCGTAATCAAACTATGTAGCAATAGCAAGCATTATCCGAATGGATTTAATCATGGCAATGGGTGAAAATATTTCATCGTAATCGACACCATGTCATTGACGATACCCATTCGCTACAAGCCTAGCTTTGTACGTTTGTACATTGCCATCCATGTGGGTCTTCTTCTTGAAGACCCATTTGCATCCAATAGGCTTTACGCCTTCTGGTGCATCAACCACTGTCCAAACTTGGTTGGTATACATGGAATCCATTTCCGACTTCACGGCTTCTTGCCATAAAGTGAAATCGATATCTTGTATCGCTTCCTCATACGTAGTCGGTTCGTTATCCACAATGAGATTAATATCTACATGACGTGAGATCAGAAACCCATACCTCTCAGGTTGTTTCATGACTCTCTCCGACCTACGCGGTCCTTGTGTAATAGAAGATTGTGGTACAGTCTCATCTCGGATGGACTGTTCTTTTTCCGTTGAGGATTCTATGCCAGGAACAGTATCACTCTGATTTTCATCAAGTTCTACTTTCCTCCCACTATCCACTGCATTTAGGAATTCCTTCTCAAGGAAAACCGCATGTAGAGCAACAAATACCTTGTTCTCTCGTGGGTGATAGAAGTAATATCCTTTGGTTTCCCTAGGATATCCTACGAATAGGCATTTATCCGATTTGGGCTCAAGTTTGGTACCTTCCAAACGTTTGACGTATGCCTAGCATCCCCAAATCTTCAGGAATGAGAAACCCGATTTCTTTCCTGTCCATATCTCATATGGTGTCTATTGTACAGACTTTGACAGAACCTTATTCAAAATAAGAATTGCACTGTTTAATGCATATCCCCAGAAGGAAATAGGTAGCTCAGTGCGACTCATCATAGACCTAACCATATCCAACAAAGTTCGGTGTCTCCGTTCGAACACACCGTTTAATTGCGGTGTTCCAGGATGAGTCCACTGTAAAAGAATACCATATTCTTTCAAGTAATCTAGAAACTCATTGCTCAAGTATTCGCCACCACGGTCCGACCGTAATGTCTTTATACTCTTGCCGGTCTATTTTTCAACTTCGTGTCGAAACTCTTTGAATTTCTTAAAAGTTTCCGACTTGTAAAGTTTATGAAGTATTCGTATCCACCTCTAGCCTGGCTAGACATGGGCCCACATACGTCACTATGAACGAGGGCTAACAGTTTGGTGGCGCGTTCACCTTTACCGCTAAAAGGTGATTTAGGCATTTTGCCTAATAAGCAAGATTCGCAGACGTCATATGAATTTGGATCAAATCCGTCCAAGTACCTACTCTTCGAAAGTGTGGATATACGAGTCTTGTTTATGTGTCCCAGACGACAGTGCCACATATAAGTTTCATCTTTATTACTCATTTAAAGCCTTTTGTTTGTTATATTATATGTTTGAGATTGATTTATATTCAAAATATAAAGACCATTATTTACATCAGCAGTGCAAATTTCTACATCATTTTTATACACAAAACACCTTGTGTTCCTGAATACAAAAGTATAGCCACATTGGGTTAACATAGATACAGAAATTATATTCCTAGTCAAACTAGGTACATAATAACAGTCATTAAATTCAAGTACATGCCCCGAGGGCAGTTCTAAAACAAAAGTGCCAACGGCCAAAATGGCGACTAGTGCCCCATTTCCGACGCGTAGATCAATCTCCCCTGAGGCCAGTCTCCTGCTAACCCGCATATCCTGCACATCAGTACATATATGAGTTCCACAACCAGAATCAAAAATCCAATTTTTAAAACTATAAATAATCATGTTTATTTCAATAACAAACATACCTGAAGCCGGTGCCTTGCCCGCTTTAATCTCCTTCTGGAGCGTCTTGTACTCGCGGCAGTCACGCTTCCAGTGACCCCGCTGTGGGAACACAGAAACTAGACGACGCATGTTGTTCAGGGCTCGCGGCCCGGTTGGGAGTACGGAATAGCCCGCGGGGAACTAAATCGGAGAATAATGGAGTCGCCACCCGGTGTGAACCGGGAAAATGATTTAAGGCCGCACTCACCCCTCGCAAGGGAAGACCTCAAACCGTTGGGTTCGGAACGGTCCCTTACTTATGCCACTTGTAATAAAATGATTTGTGCAATAATTCAACCAAGCCTAAGCAACATATTTCCAAGGATAATTTACTCATAAGTTCGCATGCATAAGTACAAAGCTCATATCTTAGTTTGCACATAACATATTTTTCATGTTTGCATACAACTTATTTGCATATAATCTATATCTGAATTCACATGCATAAAGGTAAATTAACATACGTCAAGCATACAACTTAATAGGCACATTGTACTCATACATGTGGGGAATACAGATAAATGGCAATTGCACAATCATGCATAATAAAGAGAAGCAATCAGGTTCGTAATACAAAAGGACAACTAATAGGGCAATTATGCATAAAGTATGATAAAAAGGACTCAGTTTAGTGTGTGCGCGTTCATGTAGCATTCGTAAACGTGTTCGAACGATAAACAGAAGGTTCGCGTTCGTGTAGCGTTTGAGAACGCGTTCGAACGGAACCAGATCTGATACATGATAAAACAAAGAAAATACATGCGCGTTCATGTAGCGTTTGTAAAATACGTTCGAACGGTAAACAGAAGGTTCACATTCGTATAACGTTCGAGAACGCGTTCCAACGAAACCAGACCCGATTCATGATAAAACTAAGAAAATACGTGCACGTTCGAGTAGCGTCCGAAAACGTGTTCGAACGGTAAACAAAAGGTTCGCGTTCGTATAGCATTCGAGAACGCGTTCGAACGGAACTAGACCTGATGCATGAAACACATATATAGACAAAAAATCTATGATGTAGGACCTCAC
>SKCR01053362.1:0-69899 GCA_019454045.1 Zanthoxylum bungeanum | reverse complement strand
GGGAACACTTCTCAATTGGCTCGTGATGGAGCAGAGTTTAACTATTGACCTTCTTCTGGTCCAGACGACATGAAGACTCGGTTTGGTCCCTCTTCGGTACCAAACGAGTGAACGTCTTCCTGGATTTCATCAAGTCCATTCGACGGGAACCCCTCCCAATTGGCTCGTGATGGAGCCAAGTTTAAGTCATTGACCTTCTTCTGGTCCAAACGACATGTAGATTCGGTTTGGTCCCTCTTCGGCACCAAACGAGCGAATATCTTTCTGGACTTCATCAGGTCCAGTCGAAAGGAACATCTCCCAATTGGCTCGTGAAGAAGCCAAATTTAAGTCATTGACCTTCTTCTGGTATAGACGACATATAGACTCGGTTTGTTCCCTCTTCGGTACCAAATGAATTATCAGGTCCGGTCGACAGGTACCCCTCTCAATTGGCTAGTGATGGACTCAAATTTAAGTTCATTGACCTTCTTCTGGTCTAGACGACATGTAGACTCGATTTGGTCCTTCTTCTTTACCAAACGAGTGAATATCTTCCTGGTCTTCATCAGGTCCAGTCGACGGGAACTTTTTCTAATTGGCTCGTGATGGAGCCAAGTTTAAGTCGTTGACCTTCTTCCGGCCTAGATGACATGTAGATTTGATTTGGTCCCTCTTCGATACCAAACGAGCGAATATCTTCATGGACTTCATCAGGTCCAATAGATGAGAACATCTCCCAATTGGCTCGTGAAGGAGCCAAATTTAACTCATTGACCTTCTTCTGGTCCAGACGACATATAGACTCGGTTTGGTCCCCTTTCGGTACCAAACGAAGCGAATGTCTTCCTGGACTTCATCAGGTCCAGTCGACGGGCACATTCCTCAATTGGCTCGTGATGGAGCCAAGTCTAAGTTCATTGACCTTCTTCTAGTCCAGACGATATGTAGAATCGGTTTGGTCCCTCTTTGATATCAAACGATTGAAGGCTCCACAAATCCCGTGACCGGTGGAGTAAGAGTATGCCTTGAACCTTCATCTGGTCCAATCAATTGGGGACATCCCCCCTAAATCCTGACTAGTCAGATTCAAGACCATAGCTATACTGACCAGGCGACACAGAAGACGCCCGATCATGGCCCATGAAGACTTTCCTGGTTCGGTCCAGGTGACACGACCAACGAATACTCTCTAAGCCAATGGCTCATTGGCTTAGAGAGTATGGGACAAACTGTATATGCCAAATTTGGGCCAGTGGCAATTCAGACTTTTGCTTCAGGCCCAACACTAAATACACCCCAAACTCCCCTCACAGTACCCAACATAAGGTCCAGGCCAAAGTTACTACCTCAAGCCCACACACTAAATGAAGCCCTGAGTTTATTATATCTAGGCCCAGAGATCCATGGGCCCATACCCAATGAAATACCCCATATCCAAGCCATGACCAAAGCCCACCATACGCCAACCCGTGAAACGCTCGGACTCATAAACACCCATCATAACCCAACCGTTTCTAGCCTACAACGGGCAAACACAATGATTACCTCTCATAAGATCGGTCGTTACCAACACCCAACGGGCGAGAAATCAAGTGAAGTAAATACACACACCTCCCGGGAGTGTGTGTATATAAGAGAAGAAAGACTACGAGGAATGGATATACAAGCTCTCCTACTCATAGCCTAATAGGATTCTCTCCAGAACTCTGATAATCACCAATCTACAGCCCTCACGGCATCATACAGAGATCAAGGTAATATTTGTCCTTGTTCCTTACCCTATAGTGTTAATAACTCATTTCTCTACTGACTTGGGCATTGGAGTGTCTACGGCATCCACCACACTGGTGAGAATCTCCACGCTCACCCTACCTCTTTGTGTTGCAGGATCGTTAGTGCCTTTCTCAACGAAATCTCGATTGTAGGCCTCGGGTAAAAACCAGCGTCTACAGCATCAAATTAACACTTGCACCTAAATCACATAAATATTTATCGATATAATGTTCTCCAATGTTACAAGGGACAGTGAAACTGCCAGGATCTTTCAACTTTGGGGGAAGCTTCCTCTGAATGATGGCACTGCATTCTTCAGTCAATGCTACTGTCTCGTAATCTCCCAATCTCCGTTTCATGAGAGAATGTCTTTCATGAATTTGACATAGCTGGGAATTTCTTCCAACGCTTCTGCAAATGAGATGTTGATATGCAGCTTTTTAAATACCTCCAAGAATCGAGCAAACTATTTATCTAGTTTGCTTTTCTGAAGACGTTGTGGAAAAAGTGGAGGTGGAGTGATTCTTCCTTGATATTTTTCCTTTGCTTCTTTTTCCTCCATCTGTGGAACTGCATCTTTTGGAACTTCTTCAAAGGATGCCTTGATTCTAACATATTTGTTGATTTCAGTACCGTTTTTCAAGGTGATGGCCTGACATTGCTCTTTCCCTAGGTTCCTTGGATTTGGTTCTGTGTTACTGGGAAGATTACCTGGCAGTCTGTAACTCTGAGCATTGACCAATTGTCTAATTTGTCTCTCCAGTGTTTTCATAGAAGCTGGTTGACTTTGAATCATAGCATCATATTTGGTTTCGTGATTTTGAACCCTAACTGTTAAAGCGTCGTATTTTGCTTCTTGCTTTTTCAACTGGGCAAGCACTTCTGCTATTTCTGGTTCTTTTTCATACTCATGACTCTTATTTTGCTGTTGGAATCCGGGTGGTGGATTATTCATTTGCCCTGAATTATTGCTCCATGCTAAATTGGGACGATTCCTCCACTCTGGGTTGTAGGTGTTGGAATATGGATTGTTCCCCTGTCTGTTGAAATTGTTGACATATTTTACTGTCTCTTCTTGTTGGTTATAAGATCCTGACTCTGGTGCTCCTCCAAATGATGAACTTGTGGATCCACCATTAAGCTTCCTGTTAAGAGTTTCCAGATTTTTATAAATCATAACCAGCTTGGCATTCAGTGCTGTGTTAGCCCCAACTTCATAAATTCCTTCAATTCTTTGGATCATGCTCCTTTCTGTTGGCCACAAAGAATTGTTGTTGGCCATTTCTTCAATTAAGTCTCAGGCCTGATCTTCTCCTTTTGCCATTAATGCTCCTCCAGCAGCTGTATCAATTGTGGTTCTCATTATTCCAGAAAGTATATTGTAGAAGGTTTGGAAGCGATCTCATAGTGAGGACATTTTCTGAGCAAATCCTTGTACCTTTCCCAAGCTTCACAAAGGGATTCCGAGTCATATTACATAAAGGATGTGATGTCATTCCTCAGTTTTGCAGTTCTGGCTGGTGAAAAGTACTTTGCAAAGAATTTGATAGCTAGAGTGTTCAAGTTGTGATGGAACCTGCTAATAGTGAATTTAGCCAAGCTTTAGCTCTATCTTTCAAATAATATGGGAAAACACGCAATCTCATTATTTCTTCAGCTGCTCGGTTATAATTGAAAGTGCTGCAAACTTCCAGAAAGTTGCTGATGTCGGCATTAGGATCTTCAGTTGCATTCCCCCCAAACTGAACTGAATGTTGAATCATCTGAATGTATGTTTTGATGTCACACGCATTTACTGGTAAGAAAGAAAGTACAATACAGGAAATGAAGCCGTCAACCACCAGAATGGTTTTGTCTTGAATGGGAATTGGTGGTACAGCTTCTAAAGGTTCAGGTTCCATGTTAACAATTACTTCTTACCCTTCTCGCCTTTGCCTTCTCAACTGTCTGATGGTCCTTTCAATCTCTAGGTCAAGGGGTCGGAGTTCAAAGCTTCTGGTTCGTCTCATGTAGTGTCCGAGAACCTGAAACATAAGAAAACAAAAATAATAAGTAAAAATAAATTAGATACAAGTACAAGTATCTAACCCCAAAACTAATAGTAAAAAATAAATAAGTCCCCGGAAATGGCGCCAAAAACTTGACCAGCGTAATCATACGCGTATAACGCAAGCGTACGTATCATTCAAGTAGTATAAAAGTATCGATCCCACGAGGACTTAATACCTAAGCTATTAATTTATGAAGTCAAATTTTTACGAGTATTTAATGGATTTATTGTTTGATTGGGTGGTGATTTTTAAACTTAAAATAAGTAAATAAAAATGATGCGAAAAGAAGTTGAGGAAAATTCAATTTTATAAAACTATCCAGGATTGTGAATCCTTCCAATATCCTTTAAAAAGATGAAGTGGTTATTTTATGTTTATGTAATATATTGGTTTACTAACCTGGAACACGAAATTATGCAAAAGCCTCAGTCGATGGTCAGTTGCACATACCCAGTGTAATCCAATTAAACCATATGTCTATGTTAACCAAATTACCTGGATTCATTAAGATCAAGTTCCAATTGTGGTTACCCCGGCCCGACAGGTATTGTCTATCATGTAAGAAAATATATTAAAGGGTTATCTATCCTTAAGGAAGATCGTGGGCTATTAAGTCTAAGGCTGAAACCTAAAATTCCTTTATCAAATTTATTTTAAGTTTACCAGATCAATCTTATTAGTGGCCAGTTAACAAGACGTATTAAGCTTAAGACTTAATAAGTAAATCTTTATATTACCCAAACTATAAAATAACCCTTTACAACCCGATGATATTGGAATTCATCACAATCCCAGATAATGGACTTAGTTACAACACATATCTAACGTAATAAAAGATTAAATAAAATAAAAGACACAAAGTAAATGCTGGAAATTAAATAAAGTAAATGTTGGAAATTAAATGTTGGAAATTAAAAATGTAAAAGTACAACAAAAGAAAATGATGGGGGTTAGAGGATCCACTTTTAATAATTCAAAATTAAAAATCTCCCTTATTCTCAATATTTACCAATTAATTAACCAGACCATAAAGGCAGTTTGTCTCAATTAAATCCAACCGACCATATAGGCGGTAACAAAGTTATTACCTAAACCGACCATATAGGCGGAAACTACGTCTGAAATGAAAAATCGACCATATAGGCGGTAAATAAGGTTGTCACCTAAACCAGCCATATAGGCGGTAACTAATTAATCCAAATTTTAATTAAAATAAGGGAGATTAATCTAATTTATTATATTAAAAGTCTTACCTCTTCACCCCAGCAGAGTGAGAATACCTACTCATGCTGTAAAAGAAAACACACAAAATTTTATTAATTAAATAAAAAAATAAAAGAAAACTTAAATAAATATACAAGAGACTTTCCTTTAGGTTTTCATGGAGAAATTCCTCCAAAGAAGGCATGAAAAAATTACAAAGTTTAGCTTGGTATTTATAGGAAAATCTAAAGGCTTCCACCAATTTCTCCACCATACATGGCACCAAATATGACATCAAACATGATATCAAATATGGCACCAATTTTGACAATTTTTACTTTTTTATTTTATTAATTTTATTTTATATTTTGAAAATGACTATAGTAATTACACAAAATATACTAGATTATTCATCAATTTCGGTCTTCCAAACTTCCGAATTTGAAACTATTTAAATCTTTAAAGTTGTAGATCTTTGTGTCTTCTTTAATCTGAAACTTGAATCAGCTCAATCGGATATCGGATGAAAATGTTATGGCCAAAATACCAAACTTGTGCAAAATTAGAATTTAGGATTGCACTTCGTGACGCGTATAGTAAATTTCCATTTTCAATATTTTTTTGCTCCGAATTTCATCATTTTAGCCCTGAGTTGATTCCATTAAGTCCCAATACTTTATTTATCTACAAAACGCATCAAAACACATCAAAACTTTCATCAAACCCGAGAAACTAAATAAAATATTAGGTAAAAAGGGAGATAAATATTGATATATTTTCCGCTCATCACTAACCCTTCAGCTCAGCATTTCAGAGGCAATTATGGTCAGAGTGGGATTCCAGTTCAGACTTCTATAGACATAGGTGTATGAGCACAAGTAGAACTGCTCCAAGTGGTCAGACTAGCAGACCTATAGGCCAAGCTAGGGTTTTCGCTATGACATAGCAAGAAGCTTCAACAACGCCAGAGGTTATCACTGGTATGTGAATTTCAAGGACAAAATTTCTTATAAGGGGGAGAGAGTTGTAACACCCCGAAATTAATTTTACCCATACTTTAAATTATTAATTTTGGTGTGTTGGAACTTTAGGACTGGATGGATTAGTTTACAAAAGATAGTTTTGAAATTGATAAAAGGGACAAGTTTAATGAGACAATTGATAATTTTCTTATATTATAAAATAAAAAGGGAAAAACCTAATTACTTTTCACAAAACATCCAGCATCCACCAAAGAGAGAGAGAGAGAGAGAGAACGTAATAGGCATGAGAGAGAAAGAAAACAGAGAAAAAAATGGAAAAATAGAGAAAAAGAGAGAGGCTTATCCCGATCCGTCTGATCCGAAGCCGACTTCTACCGAATCTTTGAAAGAAAATATAGCTTTCGACGAGAGGATTATCTTGGTGGTGGTTTCATCTCGGGAAACTCCTATTTTCATAGAACTCTCAGTAAGAAATGTTTTATGGTTTTTCTCGATTTTCCGTTGATCCTGAACTCCGATTGACAAACCGTCAGTGGCATTAGAACCGAAAAGAAGAGACAAATAATCGACCATCGAAAAATTTGGACTCCGGCTGGCGCGTGGAACTCATGCACGCCTTGCGCAATGGCGCTTGAGGCCCACGTGCGGCCTGGACTAGCGACGCGTGGCCTACACGTGCTAGACAATTTGTTCATGCCGACTTCCCGAGTCCTCCTTCGTGATTTCTTGACCATTCTGAGTAGTAACGGACCTCTGAATCTTAATTTTCATACAATTTATCGTTATATTCGGTTTATGCATGTTATATGTTTCGAAACATAAATAACATTAAAGTATGATTAGTTTACATGTTTAGACCATAAAAATGATTATCTTGTGGTTGGAAGTGAATGAAAAATTTAATCAGAGAATAAGGTAGAGTAAGATTGTGTGCGTGAAATTATTGTGAGCCCGAGATTTGAGATAGTGGTGTTAGATTAAATTATTGATGTGTATGTTGTAAATCAAATATGGATGTAAGTTAATCATTATGGGTTGTATAATGGATGTCTGTATTATAGACGAAACCTTGCCGAAATTTCGTTAGGATTACGAGAGCGACCCAATCACGTTTCTTGCATATTCTTTCATCTATTCTAGTTACGATTATGTTCCTTATCGTAAATTCTTTTGTCTCTTTAGGTGATCGTGATACCGTAAGCGGGGACGGTCATGCTGCATAGTTCCTTACTCTGTAGTCAGCTCACCAGGTGCGTGGATAAACGTGTAACCTTGATGTTTTCCAAGTACATAGTATGTATATTTTCTTAAATGAATTGTTAAGGTAATGCATTAAATGATTTTGTTTTTAGAAAATTTTATATTTTTCTTCAAAAATACGGATCAAATATTGATTATGTTGAAATCATTTGTTTATGATACATGAGAACTTGCATAATTTGAGATATATGAGCATGTGTTTGAGAAATGATTTTTATGTTAGGATGCACCCCGTGTACTTGTATGTGCCAGATTATTTGCCGGGAGACTAGGTCTCATGTTGCCATTTTTTACTCCGGATGCCAGTTATTACCGTGGGGATGCCCCATGTTGCCAACTTTGTCGTATTGTCACGAGAGTGTGCATATAGATGAATAAACAACTTTATTATTTCAGAGTATTCTTGAGCAGAATGAGATTTATGAGAAATGAGATTTATGATTTCAAGTAAATGTTTGATATATCGTTTTACAGCTTATGTTTTTATTTATATTATGAAAGACTTATTCGATCCACCTTGTTACTTGTTTATCCACAACACTAAGCTGTGACACATTGCACTAAACGTGAGCTTACCCCTTTCTTTAACATTTCAGGTTTAGCAGATTAGTAGATCATTTTTTTTCATCTGCTGTTTCATCATCATTTCCTGCCAGTAGAGAAAGGTTGTGCCAACAATAGAGTGTCCTTGTTATGGTTTGAGATTTTAATTCTAGATATGTCATTCTTGAGAGAATTTTGTTATTTGATTTTAGGCATTGAGCCTCTTTTTGATATAGAGAGTATTTACATTTTAATATAGATATTTCTTTTGATATGGATCATGGAGATCCTATTTATATAATGATATTTCTCAGTTTAAATTTTACTTTTGTATTTGGAGGATTAGTCTATTTTACAGGGGGAACTCTGTCCGTTTCAAGTCTCAGTCTCACCCTTAGCCTATGCCCTACCGAAGGGGACGGGTGTGACAAATAATTCAGATTTACTATATTTGTGGTCTCTCTCTTTCTATATATATATATGATATAAACATTGCACATGTAAATGTCCAAAAATCATTTTCTTTCTTATCATCCAATAATTTTATTTTTTTTATATTCTATTTTGTAAACGTTATAATTGTTGATAGTCTCTTTTCTATTTTTTTTCAAAAGATATTAATTTCAGTGCTGTTCAAAAACATTGCACATGTAAATTGGTTTTTCTTATTTACTTGGCTTCTCTTTTGGCAAACAAGATCATGGCTCCACTTATCATCATCATCACCACCCTTCTGTGTTTTCCAATCTTCCTCTTCTTTATTTTCCAAAGACACAGAGCTATAACAAATATCAAATACCACCACCAGGTCCCCGGGGTCTTCCCTTCATCGGCAACTTACACCAGTTTGATGTCTCAAAGCCTCAAGTGTCATTTTGGGAACTATCTAAAAAATATGGTCCCCTCATGTCTTTGCGTCTAGGTTTTGTGCAAACCCTAGTAGTTTCCTCCTCAGCAAAAATAGCTAAAGAGGTATTGCAAACCCATGATCTTCAATTCTGTAGCAGGCCTGCCTTGCTAGGCCAACAAAAGCTTTCTTACAATGGCTTGGATTTGGCTTTTTCACCCTATGGTGAGTATTGGAAAGAGATAAAAAAAATTTGTGTGGTCCATCTTTTGAACTCCAATACAGTCCGTTCCTTTCGTCCAATTAGAGAAGATGAAGTTTCTAGAATGATTGAAAAGGTTCAAAATCAGCTGCAGCTTCAAAACCAGTAAACTTAAGTGGGATAATGGTGTCTCTTACTAGCACATTAATGTGTAGACTTGGTTTTGGGAAGAGGAATGAAGACGAAGGAAGTGAAAGAAGTAGATTCCAAGCATTACTTAATGAAACTCAAGCCATGTTTGTAAGCTTTTTTGTTTCAGATTATTTTCCTCACATGGGGTGGCTTGATAAACTCACAGGAATGATACATCGTCTGGAAACTAACTTCCAGGAATTTGATAGATTCTACCAGGAACTCATCGACGAGCATTTAGATCCAAAGAGGAAAAAAAATGATCAGCAAGAGGATATAATTGATGTTTTACTTCAAATACGAAAAGATCGTGGGTTCAAATTTGATCTAACCTCGGATCACATCAAAGCAGTGCTCATGGTCAATTACTTATAATTGATTTATGTGTATCTGGATATATATTGATTTAGAGATTTTGACTATTGTTGTTTGTTTTGCAGAATGTTTTTGTTGCTGGAACAGACACGAGTGCAGCAACTGTGGTTTGGGCCATGACCTATCTAATGAAGCATCCTAAAGCAATGAAAAATGTTCAAGAAGAAATCAGATGCTTGATTGGCAACAAGGGTTTGTAGATGAAGATGATGTTCAAGAACTGCCTTATCTTAAAGCTGTAGTGAAGGAGACGATGAGATTACAACCGACAGTTCCATTATTAGTCCCAAGAGAAACAACTGAAAGCTCCATCATGGATGGGTATGAAATACCAGCTAAAACGCGTGTGTTTGTGAATGCATGGGCGATCGGAAGAGATCCTGAAGCTTGGGAGAATCCTGAGGAATTTTATCCTGAGAGATTCATTGACAGTCCTATTGACTTTAAAGGTCAACACTATGAGTTAATACCATTTGGTGCTGGTCGAAGAATTTGCCCTGGAATATCTTTGGGAATTGCCACGGTAGATCTCTCCCTTGCTAATCTTCTTTACAAATTTGATTGGGAAATGCCATCTGGATTGAAGATTCAGGATTTGGACTTTGATGCCCTACCTGGAATCACCATGCGGAAGAAGAATGCTCTTACACTTGTGGCTAAGTACAATGAGTAGCTAAATTATGACACCTCTATTAAATAAAGAGAAATGATACATTTACATATATTTATCCCGAAAATAATTACACATTTTTCACTATAGCTATATGATTACTATAGCGATCACTGTAATTATAATGAAAAAGATGTAAATATTTTCCGAATAAATATATGTGTCTATCATTTTTATCAATTAAAAAGTGTTTTATAGAAACCAAGTAATGTTATGGAGATTTTATTGTCTTTTATTTCTGATGGCTTCGCTGGTCTTCTGATGGCTTCGCAAAGGGATTGCAAATAATAATTTCAATTTGTTTTCTTTCTCTTTCACTCCAGTACAAAAGATCCATATCCACACAAACAGATATACTATCGATCTTATCATAAAAAGTTTTATTTCATTAAAAATTATAAAAATATTACAATAGGTGATATACATGCTTTAACTATGAAATTTGGTAATATAAAATATATACTTAGAATAATATTAACTTAATTTATGTAAACATGTTAGTATAGGTTTTAGTTCATATTAGGTTGTTCAATTATCGCATGTATACACCTAGTACATTATGTGATAAAGTTGAAATTATTTAATATTTGTTGCATACTTGGTTGAGAGTTAAAGTGTAGTTATACCCAAATAATTTTATCCCAGCTTGATTGAATTTATTTATATATATCTATAAGAAAGTGTTTAAGGAAATTATGTCACCAAGGCGATAAGAGCCTAAGTAAGTAAGGACGTAAGTAGTTACACCCGACCTCCCTCATCCTCTAGGAATTTTCCTTAATCACCTATCGTAAGAAACTTTTAGTCACAAATTCAAGGATTTATATTATTTGGTACTTCAATCCAAAAATAATAAGCAGAATTTTTAGCGTAACACATAAAAATGATCATAATATTGATCTTTGTGTGATTTGTCATGTGTATAACTTTCAATTACACTTGACTAGTGGAAATATCATAGTACCGATCGCTCATGGAGAGGAACTAAATAAGTTTGGTGGAGCAAACTTCGAACAATGGTATAGGAAAAAGTTGTTCTACCTGATAATGCCGTAGTTGGCTAAGTATCTCAAAGAAGATCCTCTAGGGCCTGTGGACAGAGAAACGGAAACAACCAAACAACTGCGAGTTGAGACATTATCGCAATGTGAATTTAATGCAAGAAATACCTCTTGGGAGGACTTGACAATACCTTGTATAATATGTACCAAGACATGACTTCTGAGAAGATTCTCTGGGAATCTCTTAAGAATAAGTAAAAAATAGAGGATGCCGGATAGAATAAATTTATCGTTGGTAGTTTTATGGACTAGAATATGGTAAATTCAAGGACAGTAATGTCTCAGTTGGGTGAAACACAGTTGATCATTCATGAAATATTAGATGAAGGAATGAAACTCTATGATACGTTTCAAGTTGCCATAATGTTTAAGAAGTTGCCTCCTATTGGGGTGAATGTGGGACCTTTAGGGTCGATCTGTGTTCCGAGCAGCGAAAGTGGCTATAATCCATAGATATCAAGAATATGTGTATTTTTAAATTATTTTATAGAATTTTATGTTCCGTTATGGAGAAAATAAAGTTTCAGTGCTCATGGTAACAGCACGTTTGGGAGTCGCAATGTCCAATTTGCAAGAGATCGATATCACGACGCCCAAGGGTTAGTGTCGCAACGCCCGCAGTTCTGAGAGTTGAGTGTCGTGACGCCAAAGATCAGTTTTGTGACGTTTTCTTGTGTAAAATATTGGCAGAGAGTTTTTTTGGCTTAAATTCAATTCTAAAAATGCAGAATTTACCGCACTACCGTCCATTTGGATTCGGCTACATAATTTACATACGGGTTTCCATCCTGTATACCACAAGAGACGACACATTTTTCCCATCCATTCAAAGCCACAACATGCATCCACAAACGACTCTCATGCGAAATAAATAAATAAATAAAATTAAAAGATGAATAAAAATAAATACGAAAAGTGCCATCAAGTCTAACCTTTTATGTCGACTCTCGGACGTGTGTTACACGGTGGTCGGAAGGGCTAAAACTCCGCAACTTTTTTGGTTCACTGGTTCACGTTTTTCCTCGCTGTTTTGCTGCTCAAGCTACTGTTTTCACTCCATTTTGCTGCTGTTTTACTACTGTTTTTTAGTCACTGTTTTTGCTGTATTAGGGGCTGTTTTTAAAGGTTTAAAGTGCAGTTTTTGTTTACTGTTTTAGGGGTTTTAAAGTGCAGTTTTTGTTTACTGTTTTAGGGGTTTTAAAGTGCAGTTTTTGTTCACTGTTTTAGGTGATTTAGGGGCTGTTTGGAGGTGATTTTTCAGTGGTTTTAAGGTGTAAAATAGTGCAGTTTTTCGGTGGTATAGGGGACAGATTTGGGGCGTGAAACAGTGCAGTTTTTCAGTGTTTATGGGACAGATTTGGGGCTGCAGTTTCGGTGTTTAGAGGGGGATTTAGGCGTGAAGTGGGCAGTGTAAGGGAGGGGCTGTAACGTGGATTAATGGGGGAATGTTTTGGGACAGTTTTTGGTCACTGCAGGGGCTGTGATTTGTGGCTTAAAGGGGTGCAGTTCAGGGGTTAAATTTCGGCAATGGAGGGGCTTGGAGGGGTGAGTGTCTCGGCAATGGAGGGAGGGGGGAGGAGAGAATTTTCTTTGTTGCTCGTTACTTGAGGTTGGCGTAAATGCTAGGGCTTTTATTTTTTGTGTATGCGTGAATGAGAGAGGGGGGAAGTGTTGGAATTTGGTTTCTTTTATAGACAAAGGCTATGGCTTCTCCTTGTTTGAAAAGGAAGGAATCAATTAGTGTCTTACAAGGAAAGTCTAATATTTGATTGGGGGACATGTCTTGGCTAGATTATGAATATGATATATTTAATTTGTTTTGTTTAGGCATGAGATTTGTTTAGTTAGGAATATAATATACTTGATTGATTTTAATTAGGCATGATTTTATTTGATATTTATTTTAATTTGCTATATGATTTTTAGATTTTATTTAATTCCTCATGTGTTAAATATGTATTTTATTAATTTGGATGTGTTTCAAGTGGACTTGGGCGTGAATGGGCTTAGTGTGGGCGTGTGGCTTGGCTTTGGAGGTGGGCTTGGTGTGTGTGGGCTAGGTGTGTTGCTTACGGGGGTTTTTGGGCTAAAGTGCTTTAAAATGGAAGTCCAACAAGCAAACTCGAAGCATAAACAAATGAATTAATTCCAACAATGTGTCAATTCTTGACTCTTCCCTTTCGACGTCTAATCCCGCGACTTCCGTGACTTAAAAGATAGTGCATCTAAATGAGACTCATCATAGGGACTTACATGCAAAAATGCAGTGCCTACAGTCGTGTCTTGGAAATCGTCGAGACAAACGTGTATTGCCTAGTCTACTATGGAATCTGAGTTCATAATATTAGATAAAGTAGCGGAAGAAGCAGAGTGACTTTGAAATTTCTTTGAGGATATTCCAAATCAGTCAAAATCAGTGCCAACTATAAACATACATTGTGATAGTCAATCGGCTATTGGGAGAGCTCAAAATATAATTTATAATGGTAAGTCTCGAAACATAGATCGAATACACAATACTATAAAGAAACTACTCTCAAGCAGCATAATTTCAATATATTGTGTCAAGTCGAAGGAAAACCTAGCGGATTCACTTACCAAAGGTCTACCAATATAGCAAGTTGAGAAGTCATTGAGGGGAATGAGCTTAAAGCCAATAAATTAAGAATTTTCACTGTGGACCCAACCTAACTGATTGGAGATCCCAATATCTAGGTTCAAAAGGGACAATGAAAACTTTGGGTAACTCAAAATAAGGACTGTACAGTTCTCTACTCTTTCTCATTCCTATAATGACGCAGAGTGTTGTCTTTCAGGGTTAGGATAAACTATGGCTTCTAATGATCATTATATTGGGATAAGAGTCCTAATAAGGATAAAGGCGGATTACCTTTCATATTAGATCACCTATTTCAAGTTAAAAATGATCACATATTTCAAGTTAAAAGTGAGGTCGCTTCCATGATAATTTTAAGGGCTGGATTCTCTAAAGTACTTGATGAAGCTAGAATCGATGTTCATGACCGAATTAAACACAACCGTAGAACGGGAAATGATCGAAGGGAAGCTGTATGATGGCTATTGTTTTTGTTTACACTAAAAGCAGAATAGTTCAATACTATGGATAATTGGTTTGCCAAGTAAATCCGATAGACATTTACTAGGAAAGGTTTAAGGTGAAAGCTACCCATTCCGATACAGTTTCATTTCAAGGATACTATCTTAAGTGTCTTCATTGATAATTAGAAAATTATGGGGGATTGTAGAAAATTTTCTAATTAATGAGTGCATTTATAGGATGTCTCATTAAAAGACATGTCTCTTAATATGTGACTTTTAGGAAAGACAAGAGTTGAAGAGATATGTCTCTTAAAGTGAAAGGATAAAATAATTTGAGATATAAGATTACAATGAAGAGTTACAGTCCTTTAAAGAAGTGTATCATTTAGTTTAAAGGTACATCTTCAATAACAACTTTTCATCTCTATAGATATACTCCCTTAGGCTATTCATTTGCATTCAATTTTTTTATGGGAAAAGATAGACATATTAGAGAGTAAAAATTAGAGAGTTTCCACCATTTTCAAGTTCAATTTATTGGAGAAAAGAGCGCCCCTTCAACAAGAAACAACCAAGTTATCATGGGAGAACGTTAGCCACAAGTAATCCATAGAGCACCGAGGCGGGGCTAGTAAGTTCTTATAAACAGAGGTAACTTGACTTGGTTCTCATTCATCATCTTCTATACAAACTTTCAAGTTTTTCTAAATTTCCATGTTTATGTTTTATTGAATGTATCAAGTTTAAAAATTTGATTGAAAATTACGAGTTAAAATTAATTAATAACGCATTTACAACAACAACAAGATCATGACTTCACTTATCATCATCATCCTGTATGTTTCCCAATCTTCCTCTTCGATATATTCCAAAGACACAGAGCTACAGTAAATATTAAATTATTACCAGGCCCCCAAGCTCTTCTCTTCATCCACAACTTACACCAGCTTGATGTATCAAAACCTCAAGTGTCAATTTGAGAACTATATAAAAAATATGGCCCTCATGGGTCTTTGCGTCTAGATTTGTGCGAAACCTAGTAGTTTGTGTAGGAAAAAATACAAACAATTAGTTATATATAATAATATTCATAATTATTGATATGATATAAAATTCTGGAATTAAATTAATTAACAAATATATTATAAATAGTGAACAAGAAAAGATATTGATAGAAAAACCCGAGACTTGTATAGAAAAGATATCGAGAGATAAAATCTAAGCCTGTGTAACACACAATGTCTTTAAAATAAATTCGTTTCGCCGTCCGACCTAGGTATAGAAATATGGGCATAATCTCTACATTAAAAGCTGTAGCGTTAAATTTGAAATAAAAATTAATACATCTTACTCAACTACATTTGAACAGTTATTTATAAATTTATATATCCTTTTTATGTGGGCCAATTAACTTTCTCTTTAATTTTCTATCTTCATTGATGTACTTTGAGAGACAATTTATCATTTATTTGAGGACCATTTTAAACATATAATTATACAATTTTGAAATACTCAGAAGAGAATTCGGATCACTCAATTATTTGAGAATCAATTTTAAAAAACACAATTGATCCTACAGCTGGACTATCATAATTGCATGTAGGCTCAGACAACAAAAAGAAGTATATCATGAAGAAGCAAAATAAGAACATATTTTCATTTTCTACAATATGATTCTTAAGCAGAACATTTTAGAAAAAGTGAAAAACCAAAAACCCATTTTCGAGATGTTAGATAATGAAAGAAAATCTTGAATTCACTGTATATGAATTTACAATGGTAGGGGCCTTTACATAGGCTACATAGAAAACCAAAATAGAAAAGGAATCCTATAGTAATGAGCAATAATAATGACTATAGGAAATATGCATCTAATAGGGAAATATAATAAAACCATAAATCCTAATGGTAATAGGAATTCTATTTTAGAATTGATTCCATATTCCTTAACACACCCCCCCCCCCCTCAAACTCAAGCTGGTAACGAAGGAGTAAGCTTGAGGTTGCATCTTGAAATCGAAGAGCGGAGTTCTGAAACTTGGAAATCTTGAAACTTGGAGGCTGGAAACCTTGAGATAATAAATGAGCTTTAACCTACGAAGCCCGAAGGGGGGAACCGAAGCCCAAAATAATGCCGAAGCAGGAGAGCTTTAACCTACGAAGCCCGAAGGGGGTGCCGAAACCCAAGAGGATTCTGGAGCCGAAACAATCACCTCCAAGAGGGAGTGAAATCCCGAAAGAGAGCCGTGTTGGCGACTTGGTCGCATAATCGGTTGTAATGGATTTTGATGACGTCAACGAGAAAGAATACTTCGACGTGCAAACACGAAGCAATACAAAAAGTGTCGAAGCATATGTGGTGAAGAGCGATAATGTGAAGACTATCGCATAATTGAAGAAATCATGTGAAGTCTTAGCTTAGTGCTCTAATTGTAAGTGAGTTTACTCAAGTGATCTAAAGCTCTTAGGAATCATACATTTTGCATCACTTGCATTTAAAATGGATTAGAATGCTAAAAGAATCATTTGCATTTTATTTGCACCAAAATGAACTTCATGCACAAGTGCATCGGTAAATGATCTTCTAAAAACTATCATATGGTTAAATTAAACTTCAAATGATATACCATTAGATATATATGTGTCTCTAGTTTGTTACGGTTTAAATGGAACACAATTCCGATATATATAACTCTTGTTAGAGCCTTTTTAGTACAACATGCTCATATGTGCGTTTTTCTGCATACGGTCACATTAGAAAATTTCCATAAATTCATATTAATGTTTTTGGATCTGACTTTTTACAGAAGCTAGACCTATGTGTCTAGTTTATGTAGAATTTTACGAATCATGATTTGGAATTTTATAGAGAAATTGTGGCTAAAATACCAACTGTCGTCAGTCTTGACTGGTCATCAGAACATGCATTGCTACTGAAACCAGGGAGATCCAAACCGGTCATCATACCGGTTTATAAACCGGTCTAGCCTTTATGGTGCAGTTACTGAAATCAGGGAGATCCAAACCGGTCTCCATACCGGTTTCCATACCGGTCAAGCTCTTCATATTGAACACTATCTGGAACCAGGGAGACTCATACCGGTCTCCATACCGGTCTAACAGACACTTGCCAAACGGTAATATATCCGTTGGAGACCGACATACCGATCTCCATACCGGTTTCTAGACCGGTCTAGCTGTAATTTGGGATTTGCTTTGCATTTTGTTATAAATAGAACCCCAACTCATTTGCCTTGGTTAAGAGACTTAATACACAACCTTCATACATTCTCTAAGGCAAAAATAAGAGTGCCTTAAACCTTTATACACTTAAACACTCATACAAGCTCACACACATCTTCATCAACTATCAAGTTAGCTTTTGGCTTGAGATAGGTTTATAAATTTCAATATGGTATTGGAGTCTTATTCATACACAAATGAATTCAAAATATAAACATTGAAAGTAAAAGATAAATATGATATAGAACATATTTAAATAAAAATTATTCATGAAAAAATCTAAAGAATATATATATATATATATATATATATATATATATATATATATATATATATATATATTTATACACCACACACTATTTTGTATGCAAAAATCACTAATAGTTTTTTAAATCACAATATATAAAATGTTACGTATTTTTAACTTGTACATCTACAACTTTCATAAATGAATATCTTTCAAATTAGGACTTCCACAAAGTTAAAATCAAGTCCAAAGTTGCTATGTCGCAACAGGCCTCGTTACAGTCACATTCACACATACATCTTAGTCATAATATTAGTCATATACATAACTCTCAGTCATATTTCTTAGCTACAATAATAATTACAAATACTCAATTATATTTTTCAGGGCTAATGTCAATCATATAACAATACTTAGTTATATTTCTGAGTTTAATGACAATTATAAATACTCAATCACAATGACAATGTCAGTAATAGTCACATCGTCATTTTACCTACCTAAAAATATATTTGAACATGGCCAATGGAAAAAAAATTATTTTTCACATGAATAATGGCCTGAAAATATACTTGAAATCCAACCCCAAAAAAATCATTGCTTACGTAGACATGAAAATTTCAATAGTGAACACTGAACAGAAATTAAAAAAAATAATGTTGGAATGGAGATGGATAAAATAAATATATAAATATTATAAAAGTTAATGTAGCATAATACTTAAGAGTAAATAACACAAATCTTTTTAAAAAATAGAATTATTTATATAACTCATTAGTAAATTGTCTCTATTATGAATTAATTACGGCGAAAATGACTTTTTAATAATTCTTATTCACTGGAATGTGAATTTAGTCCTCAAGAGGTGTGGTTTGGTGGTGTAGACCTCAGGATTTGACCTCCAGATTAGACCCAGTCATGATTCCAGTTCGGAACCAAAACCGAATGTAACACCCCGATTTATTTGTCCCAATTTTAATTTAATAATTATGGGTGTTAGAAATTTAAGGACTAAATTGTGAGGATTTTAAAAGTTGAAATTAAAAATGATAAAAGAGACAAGTTTAGGGAGACAATTATTATTTGCCATATGAGTATAAAAAAAAAAAAAAAGAGAAAACCTAATCTCAATATTCACCCTTTTCACTTCCAACAGCCCTTGCGTAAGAAACAGAGAGAGGAAAAAAAGAAAGGGAAAAAGAGAGAAACGAGAGAGAATTGGTCTCAATCCGTCCAATCTGGAGTCGTTCCCGACTGGGTTTTTTAAGGAAAATGTAGATCTCGATGAGAAGAATATTTTGGTGGTGGTTTCATCTCAAGAAATTCTCAATTTTCATAGAAATTTCGGTGATCGTGGTACAGTAAGCGGGGACAGTCCTGCTTCATAGTTCCTTTATCTGTAGTCAGCTCGCCAGGTGCGTGGATAAGCTTGTAATATTGATGTTTTCAAAAGTATATAGTATGTATGTTTTCTTAAATGAATTTTTAAGGTAATGCATTAAATGATTTTTCTTTTTAGAAAGTATATATTTTTCTATAAAGTATGGATCGAATATTGATTATATTGAAATCATGATTTGTGATATATGAGAAACGTGCATGTTTTGAGATATATGAGCATGTGTTTTAGAAATGATTTTTATGTTAGGATGCACCCCATGTACTTATATGTGCCAGATTATTTACAGTGAGACGAGGTCTCATGTTGCCAATTTTTACTCCGGATGCCAGTTATTGTTGTGGGGATGCCCCATGTTGCCAGCTTTGCCGTATTATCATGAGAGTGTGCATACAAATGAATAAACAGTTTTATTATTACAGAGTATTCTTGAGCAGAATGAGTTTTATGAGAAATGAGATTTATGATTTCAAGTAAATGTTTGAAATATCGATTTACAGCTTATGTATTTATTTATATCATGAAAGACTTATTCGATCCGCTTTGTTACTTGTTTATCCAAGGCACTAAGTTGTGATCCATTGCACTAAGCGTGAGCTTACCCCTTCCTTTAATCTTACAGATTTAGCAGATTAGTAGATTATTCATTTTTCCATATGTTGTTTCATCATCTTTTCCTGCCAGTAGAGAAATGTTGTGCCAACAGTAGAGTGTTTTTGTTATGTTTTGAGATTTTAGTTCTAGATATGTCATTCTTGAGAGAATTTTTTATTTGGATATAGGCACTGAGCCTTTATTTGATACTGAGAATATTTATATTTTAGCATTGATATTTCTTTGAGTTGGATCATGGAGATCCTATTTTTTATGAAAATATTTTCAGTTTAGATTTTTCCTTTGTATTTGAAGGATTAGTCCATATTACAGGGGAAACTCCGTCCGTTTCCAGTCTCCGTCTCACCCCTACCCTACTTAAAGGGACCGATGTGACATTTAATGATATCAGAGCGCCAGGTTCATAGATTCTGTAGACATTTCTTTTTCTTAATTAGTTGTTTTATGTCTATTAGCGGTTGACATATTCCATGTGTTTTTAGATGCCTCCGTGTTCTAGAGTTTCAGGTTCAGGTCGAGTCCGTACTCGTAGGATGGCAGTTGTTGGCCAACATTCTAGGGAATTTCCAGTTGATGAGGAGGTTAAATCTTGTGTCGGGGAACCTTTTGAAGGGAACCTTATTCCTCTTTAGTTAGAAGATTCGCTTGCCATAGGTATGTGAATTTCGATGACAAAATTTCTTTTAAGGGGGAGAGAGTTGTAACACCCCGATTTATTTTTCCCAATTTTAATTTAATAATTATGGGTGTCAGAAATATAAGGACTAAATTGTGAGGATTTTAAAAGTTGAAATTAAAAATGATAAAAGGGACAAGTTTAAGGAGACAATTATTATTTGCCATGTGAGTATATAAAAAAAAAAAAGAGAAAACCTAATCTCACTATTCACCTTTTTCACTTCCAACAGCCCTTGCGTAAGAAATAGGGAGAGAGAGGAAAAAAAAAAGAAAGGGAAAGGAGAGAAAAGAGAGAGAATTGGTCCCAATCCGTCCAATCTGGAGTCGTTCCCGACTGGGTTTTTTAAGGAAAATGTAGATCTCGATGAGAAGAATATTTTGGTGGTGGTTTCATCTCGAGAAACACTTAATTTTCATAGAAGTTTCGGTGATCGTGATACAGTAAGCGGGGACAGTTCTGCTGCATAGTTCCTTTATCTGTAGTCAGCTCGCCAGGTGCGTGGATAAGCTTTTAACATTGATGTTTTCAAAAGTATATAGTATGTGTGTTTTCTTAAATGAATTTTTAAAGTAATGCATTAAATGATATTTCTTTTTAGAAAGTATATATTTTGCTATAAAGTATAGATCAAATATTGATTATATTGAAATCATGATTTGTGATATATGAGAAACTTGCATGTTTTGAGATATATGAGCATGTGTTTTAGAAATGATTTTTATGTTAGGATGCACCACGTGTACTTATATGTGCCAGATTATTTGCAGTGAGACGAGGTCTCATGTTGCCCGTTTTTACTCCAGATGCCAGTTATTACTGTGGGGATGCCCCATGTTGCCAGTTTTGCCGTATTGTCACGAGAGTGTGCATATAGATGAATAAATAGCTTTATTATTACAGAGTATTCTTGAGCAAAATGAGTTTTATGATTTCAAGTAAATGTTTGAAATATCTATTTAGAGCTTATGTATTTATTTATATCATGAAAGACTTATTCGATCCGCTTTGTTACTTGTTTATCCACGGCACTAAGTTGTGATCCATTGCACTAAGCGTGAGCTTACCCCTTCCTTTAATCTTACAGGTTTAGCAGATTAGTAGATTATTCATTTTTCCATATGTTGTTTCATCAAATTTTCCTGCCAGGAGAGAAAGGTTGTGCCAACAGTAGAATATTTTTGTTATGTTTTGAGATTTTAGTTCTAGATATGACATTCTTGAGAGAATTTGTTATTTGGATATAGGCACTGAGCCTTTATTTGATACTGAGAATATTTATATTTTAGCATGGATATTTCTTTGAGTTGGATCATGGAGATCCTATTTTTTTATGATAATATTTTCAGTTTAGATTTTTCCTTTGAAGGATTAGTCCATATTACAGGGGAAACTCCGTCTCTTTCCAGTCTCTGTCTCACCCCTACCCTACTTAAGGGGAATGGTGTGACATTTAATGGTATCAGAGCTCCAAGTTCATAGATTCTGTAGACATTTCTTTTTCTTAATTAGTTATTTTATGTCTATTAGCGGTTGACATATTCCATGTGTTTTTAGATGCCTCCTCGTTCTAGAGTTTCAGGCTCAAGTCGAGTCCGTACTCGTAGGATGCCAGTTGTTGGCCAACCTTCTAGGGAATTTCCAGTTGATGAGGAGGTTAAATCTTGTGTCGGGGAACCTTTTGAATGGAACCTTATTCCTCTTTAGTTAGAAGATTCGCTTGCCATAGGTATGTGAATTTTGAGGACGAAATTTCTTTTAGGTGGGAGAGAGTTATAACACCCCGATTTATTTTTCGCAATTTTAATTTAATAATTATGGGTGTCAGAAATATAAGGACTAAATTGTGAGGATTTTAAAAGTTGAAATTAAAAATGATAAATGGGACACGTTTAGGGAGACAATTATTATTTGCCATGTGAGTATATAAAAAAAAATATAGAGAAAACCTAATCTCACTATTCACCCTTTTCACTTCCAACAGCCCTTGCGTAAGAAACAGAGAGAGAGGAAAAAAAGAAAGGGAAAAAGAGAGAAAAAAGAAAGAATTGGTCCCAATCCGTCCAATCTGGAGTCGTTCCCGACTGGGTCTTTTAAGGAAAATGTAAATCTCGATGAGAAGAATATTTTGGTGGTGGTTTCATCTCGAGTAACTCTCAATTTTCGTAGAAATTTTGGTGATCGTGATACAGTAAGCGGGGATAGTCCTGCTGCATAGTTCCTTTATATATAGTCAGCTCGCTAGGTGCGTGGATAAGTTTGTAATATTGATGTTTTCAAAAGTATATAGTATGTATGTTTTCTTAAATAAATTTTTTAAGGTAATGCATTAAATGATATTGCATTTTAGAAAGTATATATTTTGCTATAAAGTATTGATTGAATAATGATTATATTGAAATCATGATTTGTGATATTTGAGATACTTGCATGTTTTGAGATATATGAGCATATATTTTAGAAATGATTTTTTTGTTAGGATGCACCCCGTGTACTTATATGTGCCAGATTATTTACAGTGAGACGAGGTCTCATGTTGCCAATTTTTACTTCGGATGCCATTTATTGCTGTGGGGATGCCCCATGTTGCCAGCTTTTCTGTATTGTCATGAGAGTGTGCATATAGATGAATAAACAGCTTTATTATTACAGAGTATTCTTGAGCAGAATGAGATTTATGATTTCAAGTAAATGTTTGAAATATCGATTTACAGCTTATGTATTTATTTATATCATGAAAGACTTATTCGATCCGCTTTGTTACTTGTTTATCCACGGTACTAAGCTGTGATCCATTGCACTAAGCGTGAGCTTACCCCTTCCTTTAATCTTTCAGGTTTAACAGATTAGTAGATTATTCATTTTTCCATATGCTGTTTCATCATCTTTTCCTGCCAGTAGAGAAAAGTTGTGCCAACAATAGAATGTTTTTGTTATGTATTGAGATTTTAGTTCTAGATATGTCATTCTTGAGAGAATTTATTATTTGGATATAGGCACTGAGCCTTTATTTGATACTGAGAATATTTATATTTTAGCATGAATATTTCTTTGAGTTGGATCATGGAGATCCTATTTTTTTATGATAATATTTTCAGTTTAGATTTTTCCTTGAAGGATTAGTCCATATTACAGGGGAAACTCCGTCTCTTTCCAGTCTCTGTCTCACCCCTACCCTACTTAAGGGGAATGGTGTGACATTTAATGGTATCAGAGCTCCAAGTTCATAGATTCTGTAGACATTTCTTTTTCTTAATTAGTTATTTTATGTCTATTAGCGGTTGACATATTCCATGTGTTTTTAGATGCCTCCTCGTTCTAGAGTTTCAGGCTCAAGTCGAGTCCGTACTCGTAGGATGCCAGTTGTTGGCCAACCTTCTAGGGAATTTCCAGTTGATGAGGAGGTTAAATCTTGTGTCGGGGAACCTTTTGAATGGAACCTTATTCCTCTTTAGTTAGAAGATTCGCTTGCCATAGGTATGTGAATTTTGAGGACGAAATTTCTTTTAGGTGGGAGAGAGTTATAACACCCCGATTTATTTTTCGCAATTTTAATTTAATAATTATGGGTGTCAGAATATAAGGACTAAATTGTGAGGATTTTAAAAGTTGAAATTAAAAATGATAAATGGGACACGTTTAGGGAGACAATTATTATTTGCCATGTGAGTATATAAAAAAAAATATAGAGAAAACCTAATCTCACTATTCACCCTTTTCACTTCCAACAGCCCTTGCGTAAGAAACAGAGAGAGAGGAAAAAAAGAAAGGGAAAAAGAGAGAAAAAAGAAAGAATTGGTCCCAATCCGTCCAATCTGGAGTCGTTCCCGACTGGGTCTTTTAAGGAAAATGTAAATCTCGATGAGAAGAATATTTTGGTGGTGGTTTCATCTCGAGTAACTCTCAATTTTCGTAGAAATTTTGGTGATCGTGATACAGTAAGCGGGGATAGTCCTGCTGCATAGTTCCTTTATATATAGTCAGCTCGCTAGGTGCGTGGATAAGTTTGTAATATTGATGTTTTCAAAAGTATATAGTATGTATGTTTTCTTAAATAAATTTTTTAAGGTAATGCATTAAATGATATTGCATTTTAGAAAGTATATATTTTGCTATAAAGTATTGATTGAATAATGATTATATTGAAATCATGATTTGTGATATTTGAGATACTTGCATGTTTTGAGATATATGAGCATATATTTTAGAAATGATTTTTTTGTTAGGATGCACCCCGTGTACTTATATGTGCCAGATTATTTACAGTGAGACGAGGTCTCATGTTGCCAATTTTTACTTCGGATGCCATTTATTGCTGTGGGGATGCCCCATGTTGCCAGCTTTTCTGTATTGTCATGAGAGTGTGCATATAGATGAATAAACAGCTTTATTATTACAGAGTATTCTTGAGCAGAATGAGATTTATGATTTCAAGTAAATGTTTGAAATATCGATTTACAGCTTATGTATTTATTTATATCATGAAAGACTTATTCGATCCGCTTTGTTACTTGTTTATCCACGGTACTAAGCTGTGATCCATTGCACTAAGCGTGAGCTTACCCCTTCCTTTAATCTTTCAGGTTTAACAGATTAGTAGATTATTCATTTTTCCATATGCTGTTTCATCATCTTTTCCTGCCAGTAGAGAAAAGTTGTGCCAACAATAGAATGTTTTTGTTATGTATTGAGATTTTAGTTCTAGATATGTCATTCTTGAGAGAATTTATTATTTGGATATAGGCACTGAGCCTTTATTTGATACTGAGAATATTTATATTTTAGCATGAATATTTCTTTGAGTTGGATCATGGAGATCCTATTTTTTTTATGATAATATTTTCAGTTTAGATTTTTCCTTTGTATTTGAAGGATTAGTCCATATTACAGGGGAAACTCCGTCCGTTTCCAGTCTCTGTCTCACCCCTACCCTACTTAGGGGACGGGTGTGACACTGAACCTATAGGAATCGACCGATTCCAGCTCTGGAATCGATCAGAAATCGAAATCATATTTTTTTCGATTCTGTTAGTTTCATATTTATTGACAATGTCCATAACAAAACAAGTTCTATTGAGTTGTAATGAATGTTTAATTTTTCAAAGCAATTAGACAAGTATTTAGACAACATTAGATAGAAATATCAAAGCAACGTTTACTCTTTTGAACATTCCAGATGATTTAGAGCTCCAATTTACGTGAGGTTAGTTTCATTGGAAAGTAGACACGAAGACGATCGCGTATTTGCGTACATATAAAGAACGTATGATTTGGCCAAGGTACGAGAACGTTACAAGCATTTTAAATTACACCTCAAAACCTGTATGTGATATGTATCTTGTTTGTTTATTTATACCTTTCTATATTTAATTTTTTATTTTACGAAATAGTTCTTTCTTTACTTTACTTTTCAGTCTTTATTTTTTCTTTTCATTATGAGGAGATAATTCCTCTCTGTTGGGGTGAAGGGTAAAGTTTTTATTACTATATTTAGATTAATATCCCTTAATTATAATATATAACTATTTAAAAACCTGACTTAATGAGATACCGCCTTTATGGTCGGTTGGACTTAATTAAATTGATTTTAACATGACTAAATTGGATACCGTCTTTATGGTCAGTTGGAATTAATCATAAATCTGACTTAATCAGGATACCGCATATCTTATCTCTTTCTTCTTCTTTTTCTCTTTCTTCCTCCTCCTCCTCCTCCTCCTCCTTCTTCTTCCCCTCTACTTCTCTCACCTTTTTTCCTATTCTTTTTCTAATTTTGGGATTCATGAATAGTGTATCTCTTATATACTTGGCAATTAATTTAAAAAAAAAAGAAATATGTAAAATTTTCAAGAAATTTGTAAAAATTACTAGAATGTCCTCTGGTAGTATTCATCTGTAATTTTGATCTACATTTTCAGCCTACTTTTGGTTTGATCTTGGAAATATGTTAAACACGAAATTTGTAGATCTCGATTTCAGCTTTCAGATAATATAAAATTCATAAATATCGGAGTTTGCATGAGAAAGTTACGGCCCAAATACTATGAGCTGTACGTAATGGAACATCATAGAATCCCGCATCGAGATTTCGAAGAATTTACTGTTCATCCACAAAGTCGTTCTGCGAATGTGTATATGTTCGGACAAAAATTATATTACGTAACACTCGTCCCGCGGTGTAACATTACTACAGTCAAGGAGTCAACAGTATTAGGAACCTCCGGTCGTTACAAAAACAGAGTATTAAATAGCAGAATTTTTGCAAATCAGTGAGATATAAATTGCTGAAAACCGATGCAGTCTACTTGTTTATTTTAGAATTGAATGTGCCTTTATATAGACTTACAAGTGAACTGAAAAAACTAAAAACACTCAACTAATCATAAGATATTATGAAATTAGTAATAAACTTAGTTGAGTAACAGAAAATTAAGGAAAACTAATTTCTAGAAAATATCTGTAATAAATCAAGGAGCAAAATATCTGCAATATCTCTTTGACCAATTCTTGAATAAACCTTCAATACAAAATCAGTGGCTGCTTCAAAACCTGTACACTTAAGTGAGATATTGATGACCATGACTATAAGATCAGTAAAAATTATTTAGGACCACAGACATAATTGATGTTTGACCATATAAATTAATCTTCTCCTGGTTAAAAAACCCAATTGATCCTATAGCTGGAATATCATAATTGCATGTAGGCTGACAACAAAATTGCCTACATTATTTTGTCCAATGATAAAATACTCATATAAGAGAATTCGGATGACTTATTTATTTGAGGATCAATTTTAAAAAACACAATTGATCCTACAGCTGGAATATCATAATTGCATGTAGGCTCAGACAACAAAACTGCCTACATTATTTTGTCCAATGATAGAAACTGAATAAAGAAGTATATATCCTGAAGAAGCAAAATAAGAACATATTTTCATTTTCTACAATATGATTCTTAAGCTGAACATTTTATAAAAGGTTAAAAACCAATAAACCAATACCTGTCATTTTTAATTTTACTGCATTGCCTAGTGCCTACAAGCCAAAACTGTTGAGGGAAAAGAAAAGATTACTAGTTAGGCTTTATAAAGATTTCTCAAGGTCTCAAAAAGTCATTACCGCTTCCATAGTTCCATTGCATGAACCCACACGTGTGGTTGCGATTGTTTTTTAAAAGGAATGAAGCAGTAGAACAAATTTATCATAATTGCATGTAGGCTCAGACAAAAAAATTGGGAAATGCCGTCTGGATTGAAGATTCAGGATTTGGACTTTGATGTTCTACCTGGAATCACCATGCATAAGAAGAATGCTCTTACTCTTGTGGCAAAGCACAATGAGTAGTTAAGTTAAGGCACCTCCATTATATCTATCATCGAATTGGATTAAACCAATGATTTGGATTTTAAAATCTAGATTTAAATAAAAAATTAAAATTAAAATATCCACTTTTTTTTAAAAAAAAAAATATATCAACTTTACTTCTAAGATATTTATTGGTGAGACACATGACAAAGATTTTTATTTTGATAAATTGTAAGTCGTTCGAAATAGATGGTAAAAAAATAATTGTAATGTAAATGTTGATGGTGGTTTTTCATCATGATGAGGGTTCAAATACCGATGAGAGATATGATAGGTATTGTACTTATCCCAAAAATGCATAATAGAGGCACAATGACTTGGAGAGGCTGATGGAGTTTGACAGAATGACTCGCCCTTGTTGTACAAAGGAGTTCATTCGTGAGCTAAATGAGTTGATGATGGAGCAAGTTGGCACGCCGACCCGACCTAGAGAAGAAGTGTTGGATTTGAGTTTGTCTTAGGATTTGCGAAAATCGACTCGAGGGGTCTATGCTAGTAACCCAACCTGGTTAAGGAAGCTAGAGGGAGATTTAACAAGTATTATCTGCCTCGGTATGCCGACCTGAGGAAAGAAGATGGATCACAGACCGACCTATATTGGAGTCATATGACGAATGTCCTACTTGGAAGTTTGAGCTTCTAGAAGGTTGATGTGACGAAAGTTGGTCAACGACTCTCTTTGGGAAGGGACCCTGTCCGACGGAATAATATCAGAGCAGTTGAGTTGCAGGCTGTCACACCAACAAAGCGTGTAGCAGTGGCCAAAAGGTTGGAATGATGGATTTTCGCTGACATTGGTGGTTAAGCCAATTGTCAGCACGACTATTTACTGAGTGGTTTGGGAAAAGAAGCATGAGACAATTATGACAAAGTGACATGAGCTGACGTCATGGATGGTGGAATAGTGGATTTGGAAACTTATATAAAGGGGTTAAAGTCTCAGATTAAACGGTTGGCTAATTATGTATCTCACAACTTCTAGAGAAACTGAGAGTTGAAAGGTTAGTGATAGAGAGAGAAAGCAGGTCAGCACCCGACCACTTGAGAGATTTGTACGGACTTGTTGTAAGACCCGAGGTGCTTATTTTCGTATTCTTATATTCCACCCTCACTCGTAGCTTGGGTCGGTCTTGATCTCAAGAAGTAATAAAATACCTCATTCTCCTATGGACGTAGATTGGAGTCATTCTCCATCGAACCACATAAAACTTGGTTTCTTATCTATTGCTAAATTTAATTTTGGTTCCCTACTAACAAAATAAATCACTACTTGAGGAAGATTTGTTCGAGGGGTCGATTCTTATATTACCATTGGAACGAGAAATAGTAGTGAACAATACCTTTTTTAAATTTAAATTTAAATATCCTTTAAAAAATAAGTGAATATATAATCTGTTGAAAATGAAATTTTATTATATATATAATTTGTTTTGGAAATAACAAACTCTTATTTCTAAAAATTAATTATAATCAAGCATAAAGTCTGCATTTTGTGCGGGTTAAACACATTTTTTATTCCAATTTCATGTTATAATGAAAATCTTAATATTATTTTCGGTCTTAATCATGTAAATTCTCCTACATCGATTTCAGAGTTGTATTTTATCAATACAAATATACAACTCATGTATACCCTAATTCCATTGCAATCACTAAACTTTTTTAAAACAAAGTGTATATAAATTGTCATTATATTATAAATAGAATAGTTAAAATTAATGTTTAAAACCGTTTTATTTATATAAACTTAATTTATCAAGTCTTATAATTTTTTTATATATAAATCTTGAGTTTTCACATAAATATTTAGTTTGTTTGTTCATAATTATGCTTATATCACTAAAATATCTATAATATCAACCAATAGAAATAAAATACACAAACCTCCAAAAAAAAAAAAGATTAAAAGGTTGACCCTAGTGTCGAAATTAAATTCGACGCTAAAGGTTGCACTTTTAGCGTCGAAATTTAAATTTGACGTTAAATGGTAGAATCTTTAGCGTCAAATTTAAATTTAAATTTCAACGCTAACTATCAAAAATTTAAATATAATTTTAAAAGGCGGGATTTTTTTATATTTATATATGAAAAATTTAAAAATAATATCATTTAGCGTCGAAAAATTTAATTTGACGCTAAATCATAGACCTTTAGTGTCGAAGGGTAAATTTAAATTTTCAATTTTCCACATTGTAAAATTTGAATTTATCGCCTAATAAAATTAGATTTAAATTTTTTGACATTTAGCGATGAAATTTCGACGTTAAAAGTCAAATTTGACGCTAAAGATCAAAATTTTGGCGGAAATAATTCCGTTAATCGATGACCTTTAGCGACGAAAGCCTATTTCGTTGTTAAGGTTATTTTTTTTCCTATAAATTTATTTGCTCTTTCATTTCTCATATTCTAACTTTCTTTCTCTCATATTCTTATTCCTCTCTATAATTCTTTTTTCCTTGAGAGTTTTGTTTCATTTTTTTCTATTTTATATTAACATCCAATGTTTTTAATTTTTTTTTTTAGGGGAACATGAAGATGAAGAAAATGGTGGAATTGAAGATGGTGAAGAAGATGAAAAATAAATGAAAGTGAAGATGACGAATATGGAAGTGAAGATGAATAAAATATATAGTGTAGACACCGGTTTTCGCCTTAGATCCACAATCGAGAATTTGAGAGAGAAGGGCGCTAGCGATCCTACAAGACAAAGTAGAGTGGACGTGGAGTTTTTGTCCACCAGTGTGGTGGTTGCCGTAGGCACTCTGACACTCAAATCAGTGGCATAGACAAGCAAATATATATATAAGAGCAAGGTTTAAAGTTACCTTGACCTTCGCTGACAGTCGTAAGGGCGGTGGGTTGGTATTTCGGGGTGATTGGCTTAGTATGCTCTGGAATGAAAGCCTTGGGCAAAAGAAGAAGAAACAACCTCCTCTTGACTCTGAATTATGCCTCTTTTATAGGTGATCAGAGAGTAGGTCTCATTCATGTATTAAATGATAGACTTTTTGGGTGCCAAAACGGTTTAGTCACATAAATCACGTAAAAGACGTTTTTTCAGTTAGGTAGCTGGTAAGTCAAGCGGTTGGCCTCCCTTTGTGTAAGGGTCTGATAAGGTAATTGGGTCATTGGCCCAAGTCTTGTTTGGGTACTATTTGGAGGAGGGATTGGGTTGTATCTGATATAGGACATGAAGTGAAAAGTCAGAAATGCCATTTGCCCAAATTTGGCCCGTATAGTTTTCCTCCTACTCTCTAAGTCATTGAGTTCTTGGCTTGGAGAGTATTCGACGAGTATGTCATCTGGGGCGTGTATAAAGCTCGTAAGTGTACCTAGACGTTGATGTCACTGGGATTTGTCACAGGTCATACCATGTTGATGGAGCTGAACAAATATCTAGGATAACCCTCAGTCGACCAACCCTAGTCGATGATGTCATTTGGATCTGTTAAAAGTAATAGCATGCATAATGGAACTGAGTAAATATCAACAATGAGACTCAATCGACCAATCTTTATTATCATCTAGACCATATGAAGGTCCGGGTCTTGTTCTTGACTCAACATGAGCCATGGGGAATGTTCCCGTAGACTGGACCAAATGAAGGCTAGTATAATCCCGGCCAACTAGTTCCGAAGAGGATCCATGAGGAGTCTTCACTATTGAAGGACCAAGTCTTGAACTTAACTTGTGATAATCTCTAATCGACTAGCCCCAAAGAGGATCCAGGGGGAGTCTTCAATGTCATCTAGACCATATGGAGGACCGTGTCTAGATTTTGACTCGACATGAGCTAAGGGGCATGTTCCCGTCGACTGGACCAAATGAAGGCCAGGATAATCTCCAGTCGACTAGTCCTGAAGAGGATCCAGGGGGAGTCTTGAATGTAACCTGGACCAGATGAAGGATCAGACCTAGATCTTGACTGATCATGAGCCAAGGGGAATGTTCCTATCAACTGGACCAAATGAAAGCCAGGATAATCTCCAGTCGACTGGTCCTGAAGAGGATCCAGGGGGAGTCTTCAATATCGTCTGGATCAGATGAAGGACCAGGTCTAGATTTTGACTCAACATGAGCCATAGGGAGTGTTCCCATTGACTGGACCAAATAAAGGCCATGATAATCTCCAATCGAATGGTTTTGAAGTGGATCCAATGGGATTCTTCAATGTCATTTAGACCAAATGAAGGACCAGGTCTTGAACTTGACTCGACACGAGCCATGGGTAATGTTCCCGTCGATTGGACCAAATGAGGGCTAGGATAATCTCCAGTCGAGTGATCCTGAAGAGGATCCAGAGGGAGTCTTCAATGTCTTCTGGACCAGATGAAGGAACAAGTCTTGAAATTGACTCGACATGAGTCATGGGGAATGTTCCCGTCGACTAGACCAAATGAAGGCCAGGATAATCTCCAGTCAACTAGTCTTGAATAAGATCCATTTCTTGATCTGTGTCATATGGCATTTCCTGCGAGCTTGAAATCACGGCTCGTGGTTAGAAACAAGGATGGAGCACTTTTTCCTATCGTCTGGATAAATAATGTCGTTACAGTGCAACTATGTTATGTCATCTGGGGGATACCTAGGACTTGATTTTCAACGTTGGCTATCTAGGTCGTCACACTATCTTCCTTTCCGAATGTCCCCAGCTGAAGACTATGATTTGTCACTCATAAGCTTATTGGGCCTTGAGTAGGCTTCATGAAATGGGCTGGAAGATTTCGACCTTTGCTTGATGAAAACTGTAGCCCTAGCGAAGGTTTCAAGGTGTCTTTAGGAAGGAATTCAAAGGTTTTAAGCACTAAGTGAGCCGTGGAAGCTCATTTGTTTCATTCACAAAAACTTCTCTCATTTTACAAATTGGGAATAACTCTTCTCATTTTCAAGGTATTCCTCGCTTCTTCTCCGTGTTCTTCATTTTCTTCAAGAATTCATAGGGTAGATTCAAACTTTTATTTTTGAATTAGGAGTTTTAATCCGTAAGGTTTCTTCCACTTTGAGGAATCGTGTTTGAGTAATAGGTTAGCTTGATCCACATAAGACTGTTTTTAGAAACTCTAGGTGGTTTGTAGATTGAAGTCTGATATTATCTGACGACTCCATAGATTCTAGTGATACCACAATGGAGATGTATGTCGATTCACCCCCTATGGCCTGTTCATTTTTTGTTGTCTAGGAATGAGACCAATACTGAAGAGTCGAATGTGAGCCTTCTAAGAGATAGGATTTTGGTGACAGTAGAACCTCATTCGGTAATATCCAAGGATGTCGCTCCTTTTAGGTTTGTCACAGCTGACTGAGAGTCGAGTGGGATCCCTAGTACTAGTGAGCCGACCAACATATTAATGAAGAACCCCGCGAGTCGAGTGACTGAATAAGCTATGAGGAGAATGAAGTTAAAATATAGGTTTCCACAATCAATTGGAGTGAGATTTTCCTTGTCGAATGAGATGATTGATTTCAAGATACCATAGAGGATTGGGTTCTACGAGCAACCCTTCACAGATGGATTGAGATTCCTAATTCTGTGGCTAGTATGAGAGGTATTAGACCACTATGAACTAGCCCCGTCGCAACCGATGCTCAACACTTGGCGAGTGTTATTGTCGATTGAATGCATGGTGTATGAGTTAGGGATCAGGTTCAGGGTAAAATACCTTATGTACTTATACTATTTGAAGGAACACTTAGTCTAGAATAAGTAAGAAATCCTATGGGAAGGAAATCGAAGCAGTGTCCGAGATTCCTTTGTTTAAGGAAGATGTTCCCTCAAAAAGTCTTTCAGAGTAGACTGTGAAGACGTCGACTGCGGCAGGCTAGTCTTCAAAAAAGAGGAAACCCTTGATTGATCTTGAGGAAGATTTAGAGAATGTCATGATAAAGATCCCGCGGGGTATGACCGTCATGTCCGATCCTTCAAGCTTATCTGGATTCATCAAAGGACTGCTATTTGAGGAAGTTGAATGTCAATTGATGACCCTTAGTTCTGTGGAGTCAGCGAAGAGGGCTGTTGCTCGCTCTTATGAGGTAATCTTTGAATCGCAGTCTTTCAATCTTGTCGGATAAGATGGATCGTTCCCCCTAAAATCCTTAATTTTTTTATAGACTCTGGAATGCGCCATTTACCAGCAAAAATATACAGAATCGAGCCAGAGAATGGTGAGGGATGTAGAGAAGTCGAAAATAGCACTGAGGAAGGAATTATCGGAAGCCAAGTTAATAATGGAAGAAATGAAAAGAAGATGAAAGAGGTCGAAAGTGAAGTGAAGGATGCTAAAGCAACCTTGAGACATGAAAGGGAGTTGTCGTTTGCTGAAATCGAGACCTATATGAAAGATTTGAAGGCTGTGGAAGTGGAGAAAGCCGAATTGGTTGAACAAATCGAAGGCATGGCGTTTAAAGCGATGATAAAGGAAAGAAGTTCCCCGATGTAGTAGTTTTTGGCCGGGGAGCATAATACTTGGAACCCTGAGAAGTGGATTAGAATGAATGAAAGAATCGAAGTAGGTCTCTCTCTGTCGACTGACGGTGGAGATGATGAAGAGGGCAAGGAACTTACTTCTACAGAGGCAGGTGGTGGAGCGGTTGTTGGAGGAGTTGCTGGGGAAAATGTGCTTCAGGGTGTTGCTGAGGCAGTTGTAGAGGTGGGAGAGGAGCCTACTGGGATGAAAGCTGATCCCGTTGATAATGTTTATGCTGCTGTCGCTTCCCCAGTTGTGGTTTTAGAATATGATGCCATTGAAGATTGATGTTTTACTTAGTTTTCTACTTGTAATTTTGATGGCCAATGACGCCAAGTTGTAAAACATTAACAATCTTTTTTTGATATATAAGAACTTTCATACCTAATTTCTTTATCGTCGTCTAAACTTCTATTTTGTTGAAATACCACGTAGATATCTTACTTAAAATGATAATGTCTTCACACCAAGTTGTGAAACAGTTGGAAAATTCTAAAATGGAAAATTTTAAAACAAATCCAAAATAAAGTTGTTGCACGAGGGTAATTCAAAGTGAAGGTAAACTCTAACAAATTCGAAGTGAATAAAGGCAACCGAATAAATCATAAAGGCTAAAAGGTAGACTCGCCCATCCCCTAATCATAAATCAGTCACTAGTCAGATGGTTGATTTATGACTCATAGCCAATGGGTCTACTTGTAGAATCGTTTAAGATGTATGGCGTTCCAGCTATTCTGAATTGGTCTACCAGCTTCTGTTTATAGTTTGTAGGCCCCTTGACACACGACCTTGGTAATGATGTATGGTCTTCCCATGTAGGTTTGAGTTTCCCTTCTCCGACCTCTTTGGTGTTCTGGAAAACCCTTCATAGAACCCATTCGCCTTCCTTGAACTTACGACATCGGAAATTTTTATTGAAGTATCTTGTCATCCTCTGATGATAGGCACCTAGTCGTATGGAAGTATTTTCTCGTAACTCGTTAATGGTATCAAGGCTTTGGTTTAGGAGCTGTCGATTGGAGTCTTCTTCGAGCCACTGGAAGCGGGGATAGTACACTTCCTTCAGCCAGAATTAGTGCTTCAATTCCAAATGCTAATGAGAATGGGGTCTCCCCAGTCGAGGAACGATCAATTGTCATGTAGGACCATAAAACCCCTAGGAGCTCGCCCGCCCATGCCCTTTTTTTCTCTTTCCAATATCTTCTTCATAGTGTTCATGATAGTCTTGTTGGAAGACTCGTCTTGACCGTTGGCTTTTAGGAAGCGTGGGGTTGAGAAACTGAGCTTTATGCCCCAATTCTTGCAAAAGGCTTGGAAACGGTGGCAAATGAACTGAGAGCCATTATCAGTCATAATCTCTCTTGGTAATCTGAATCAACATATGATATTCTTCTAGATGAAGGCTTGTACCTATCGATCTCGAACCCTGGTAAAAGCTTCGGCCTCGATCCATTTGGAGTAGTAGTCTGTTAGTGCAAACATGTAAACTCGTTGTACTGGGGTGGTTGAGAGTTTTCCAACGATATCCAACCCCACTTCATGAATGGCCTAGGAGAAAAAATGAGATTGAGCCTTTCTGGAGGCAGATGCGAGACCAGAGTGAACCTTTGACACTTCCCACATCTACTAGTGTAGTCTGCAGCATCGGCTCGCATGGCGGGCCAATAGTATCCTGCAGTGTGGGCTTTGCATACAAGGCTTCTTCCTCCAGAGTGATTCCCACATTCTTCCTCATGCAACTCTGCCAACACATAGCCCGCTTCCTGGGGAGTGAGTCACTTAAGGTAAGGCCTGGAGAAAGACCTCTTCAGGAGTTGGCCATCATAGAGAGTGAACCTTACAGCTTGGTGTTGAATCTTTCGGGCCTCGGTTTTGTCTACTGGGAGCGTACCGTTTTGTAAGTATCCTATAATTGGAGTCATCCATGAATCGGTCTGAATGATTGGGGCGACGAGTCTGGATTTTACACTTCCCACATCTACGAGTGTAGTCTGCAGCATCGGCTCGCATAGTGGGCCAATAGTATCCTGCAGTGTGGGCTTTGCATACAAGGCTTCTTCCTCCAGAGTGATTCCCACATTCTTCCTCATGCAACTCTGCCAACACATAGCCCGCTTCCTGGGGAGTGAGTCACTTAAGGTAAGGCCTGGAGAAAGACCTCTTCAGGAGTTGGCCATCATAGAGAGTGAACCTTACAGCTTGGTGTTGAATCTTTCGGGCCTCGGTTTTGTCTACTGGAGCATACCGTTTTGTAAGTATCCTATAATTGGAGTCATCCATGAATCGGTCTGAATGATTGGGGCGACGAGTCTGGATTTTACACTTCCCACATCTACGAGTGTAGTCTGCAGCATCGGCTCGCATAGTGGGCCAATAGTATCCTGCAGTGTGGCTTTGCATACAAGGCTTCTTCCTCCAGAGTGATTCCCACATTCTTCCTCATGCAACTCTGCCAACACAAAGCCCGCTTCCTGGGGAGTGAGTCACTAAGTTAAGGCCTAGAGAAAGACCTCTTCAGGAGTTGGCCATCATAGAGAGTGAACCTTACAGCTTGGTGTTGAATCTTTCGGGCCTCGGTTTTGTCTACTGGGAGCGTATCGTTTTATAAGTATCCTATAATTGGAGTCATCCATGAATCGGTCTGAATGATTGGGGCGACGAGTCTGGCTTCCTCCTTCCAGATGGATGGCCATTGCAAGTATACTATTAGAATCGATTGTGGTTCGTCTCCCTGCATTGCCGAACCGAGTGTGGACAAAGCATCCGCATTAGTATTCTCAGTCCTAGGAACTTGTGACATTGTGATTTCCTCAAATGTCGATTGGAGTTCCTTATCATTCTGTAAGTAGGAGGCCATTTGTGGATCTCGTACTTGATATGACCCTTGGAATTGGTTAACAATTATTTAGGAATCTGACTTGACTTCTATCTTCCTAGCTCTCAGTTCCTTGGCCAAAGTTAATCCAGCTATCAAAGCTTCATACTCAGCTTCATTATTTATGACTTTAAAGTTGTAATTAACACTTGCTGTAGGGTGCCGCCTTCCGGGGTGGTAAGCATAATTCCTAACCCTCTTGCATACTTGTTTCTAGAATTGTCGACTATAAGTTTCCATGTGTTCGTCGTCTGGATGCATTGGACTTCCAAATCAGCGGGGGTTTGTAGGCTAGGGTTGAAGTCAGCCACAAAGTCTTCTAGTGCTTGAGATTTGATCGTGGTCAGTGGATGGTATGTGATATCATGTTCTCTAGGCTCCATAACCCATTTCGTTAGTCTCCCAGAGAGCTCGGGTTTATGAAGGATGTTCCTCAAGTGGTAGAAAGTGTAGACAATGATTGGATGCCCTTGGAAGTAGGGGCACAATATTTGGGCTGCTGTAATCAAAACAAGCTCCAACTTCTCCATTTGGGTGTAGCGGGTCTCCGCATCGAGTAAGGTTTTACTCACATAGCAGATTGGAAATTGTGTTCCTTCTTCATTTCTAATCAAGACTGCACTAATTGCGCATTCCGAAACTCCAAAATAGAGAAAAAGTATCTCATTGCTGACTAGTTTAGAAAGAAGTGGTGGAGTTGTCAAATACCTCTTTAGTTCCTTTAAAGCTTCTTCCTAGGCTGGGGTCCACTCGAAGTTCTTTGCTTTCTTGAGGGCAGAGAAAAACAAAAAAAAAATTATCTGTGGACTTGGAAATGAACTGATTCAGAGCTGCAACACTCCATGCTAGTCGCATGACATCTTTCGGGCTGGTGGGGGAAGGAATGTCGAGGATAAACTTTATCTAATCCTGGTTAGCTTCAATCCCATGGCGAGTGACCAAGTATCTAAGGAATTTTTCAGAAGAGACACTGAAAGCACACTTCGTAGGGTTTAACTTCATGTCGTACTTCCTTATTATGTCGAACGCCTGCCTCAAATACTCTAGATGTTGTTCAACCTTTAATGATTTCACCAACATGTCGTATATGTAAACCTCCATTATTTTCCCAATATATTGGGAGAACATCTTATTGACTAGTCGCTGGTAAGTGGCTTCTACATTCTTGAGTCCGAATGGCATCACCTTGTAGTAGTAGATACCTCTGTTGGCAGCAAAAAATTGTCTTCTCCCGGTCGCTTGGATGCATAAGGATTTGATTATAACCGGAATAAGCATCCATGAAACTCAACAACTCATGACCTGCTATAGCATCGACCATTGAATCTATATGAGACAGTGAGAACGAGTTTTTTGGACATGTTTTGTTCAAATCTGTGAAGTTGATACAAACTCGCCATTTCCCATTCTTCTTTCGAACCACCACAACGTTCATAAGCCAATCCAGATACTGAACTTCTCTTATGGCTCCATTTTGTAGAAGCTTCTGAACTTCATCATCGATGACTCAATTCCTTTCAGGAGCGAACTGTCTTCTCTTCTGACTTATTGGAGGGTAGTCTGGATCCATGCGTAGCTCGTGGGTTATCATCTCGGGGTCGATCCCGGTCATATCTTCATGTGACCATATGAAGCAGACATGTCGCTTCTTGAGGAAGTCAATTATATTTGAGCATAGTTTGGGCTCAAGATATGCCCCAATCTGAGCTTTGTGGTCTGCAAGTTGGGGATAAATCTGGACCTCGTCGAGTTCCTCAATGTTGGGTTGATTCTGTATAGAATCACGAGATACTTCCTGTAATTACTATGCTAACTGAAGATTTGATTTTAGAGTCGTTTAATAGCATCTTCTCGAGACAAGATGATCCCCTTTGATCTTTTGGATGCCCCACCTGGTGGGGAACTTCAACACTTGATAGTAGCTGGAAGAAACTGCCCGCATGTCGTGGATCCTGTTGGGGTTTTAGGCAGTGTTTTCGGATAACGCATCGGAATGTCAGAAAATCAAATTTTCTGATTTATTTGATTTTTCTTGGGTAATTAAAATAAACTAATTTATTTTAATCACTCAATACTCAACAAAAAGATTTTTACCCTAAAATTCAAAATTTTTTAATATTACCGAAAGACCCCTAAACTTTGCATTTTGATCATTTTAGTCATAATTTGTCAAATGCAAAATTAGGTGATTTCAAATCACTACCAAAATGATTTATATATGTCATACATGCCAAAATACATCAAGCAACCGAAAATACCATATTTCCCCAAATTGCTGAAATGTCCTCATAGTTTCAAGTTTGATCATTTTAGTCTAATCTTGTCAAAACAAGCTTAGACGATATCCAATCAAACCAAAACTGATTTGTATATCTTATATACATCAAAATATAACATATATATGAAAAGCCCCAATTTTGGTTTAGGTTAGAAACCCTAATTTTCCAATTAATCAAATTAACCAAAATTAACTAAAATTAATGCAATCCAAAACTTTAATCTAATCTCTACAATACCAAACAAGTCTCACCACTTTAAACTACTCAGGAACAATTTCAGGTCATCATTGAGTGGCCTAACAACTCTATAATGACAACCATATCATATAATGACTAAAAGAGAGCTTAATAACATTTTATAAGCTTTGATTGATAACAGACATGCTAACATCTTTCACTTAAGCTTCCAACCATCATATTATAAAACTAAAAATGTAGATAAACAACCAAACATCATATGTTGAAAAAGAGTTGAAAAAACTTACAAATCCTTAAGATTTCTTCAAATCCTTCGGTAGTTATAAGACCTTTAGCATTGAAATTTTGACTTTTAACGACGAAATTTTTCGACACTAAAGGTTTCTTTTCTCATAGTGAATTTGATTTAATATTTAACTTTTTATATAAAGAAAATATATATAAATTGTTGTGCACATATAACAAATGTTTCAAACATTTAACCATCAAAACCAACTATCAATCATAGAATGATGATGAAAATGACAGAATTTGAATTTCGGCGAGTTATCAGCATCTAGATCAAAACAATTATCATTAGAGGGGTAGTCAAAAATTCGTCCAGCTGATATTCGAACCTCTTTATTTTTCATATAAATATAGATATTTTTATTTTTATAATTTTAGATTTTGATTTTAATTAGGACAGTGAAATGTTTTGAATTTAATTAGATTAATATTTGTATTTTTAATATAAATTTTTAAATTAATTTTAACGATCGGTAGTTTTTACTACTATGTACAACTGTAATTGCTACGTACGGGACGAAGGCACATAAAATAAATTATGTTGAGACTTAAATACACTCGTGGAATGACTTTGGGGACAATCGGTAAACACCTCGAAGTCCCGGGACGAGACTGTACAGAGTTCCCTTTGGATATCCCATGGTATTCGAGGCGTAACTTATTCATATAAAATTCGATGTTTATGAATTTTATATCGTCGAAAATCTGAGATCGAGACCTACAACTTCCACGTTAAACATTTTTCCAAATTCGGACCAGAGATAGGTCCAAAACTGGAGTCAAAAATTTAGGTGAATAGTAATTTCGGGTCAAATTGTGACAATGCCAAACTTTCTACACACTTCTATATTTTTATTCATATTTCAAAATATACAAGAAGCCCTAGTATATAAATGAGACACTATTCACCAAATTCACAATTAGAAACATAAAAGAAGAAAGAAAAGAAGAAGACGTGAGGAGGAAAAGGGGGGAAAGAAGAAGAGAAGGAAAGAGGAAAAAGGAAAGAGGAAAAGAAGAAGCAAATGGGTTGGCATTCATGAAATTCTACAAGAGGAAAAGAAACAACAAGAGATGAGGTAAGGGTATTTAACCCAAAATTTTAGATTGTGGATTTTAATGATTTAATATTGATAGAAGCATGTTCGAAATTGTTTTAATAGTATAATTTGTGTGAGATTTGATTGAAACTCCTAAGCTTGGGGTTAGTCAAGGATATGAGATTAAAGTGTTTAAATGGGTTAAGGAGTTTTAGGTTTATTAAGTGGTTTAGTATATGTGAAATGGAGTGTTATTGATGTATTTAGTGTTGAAATGGAGTGTTATTGATGTATTGAATATTGGTTGTTGATATGGAGGTGATAGTACAAAGTGTAAAATGAAGTTTTGGACATTGAATGAACTTGGAGAAGCAAATCTGGATCCTGGAAAACCAGGTCGTGTCGCGATGCGGAGGAGCTTGTGTCGCGAAACGAGTGAAGAAAATGACGGCATAATTCTGGTTGAGGTGCGTCGCGACACGAGGATGAAAATTTACCCTAAATAATTCTAAACCATACTAGTTCCATCCTAGCATGTTAGAGACCACCCTTATGGTCTCGTACCAATTCGTATACGCACATTACATCTCAGTACTAGTATTATATACCAAGTAACTATATCACAGATTTAGATTAAGGAAGCTTAGCCTAGTTCTGAAATTCATTTCGTGACTTGTAATCTAACCAAATCACCATTTATAGACCATTGCAGGAATTGCAATCTCCTTCGACAAAGCGGAATAACTCCGGCTGGACTAAAAAATAGTGAGTTGACACTTTCTCTTTTACTTTTTTTTTCAATTCGCATTTTCATATAGACTCACTCTTTCTGCAAATAGGGCGTTAGCCAAGCTTGTTTTCATATCATTTATGATTTTGCATGAATTGAGAAAAGTTTTAGAAAAGAAATATTTCCAGTATGATTTTTATATTTTTTTTCGGGGAATGTGGTAAAAACTCACCCCAGTATGTAACTTGATACAGATGGAATTGACAGATACAGAGGACATGTGCATATGTAGAGGACTGGGGGGACAGCGATATGTAACGCCCCTAGATCCTAGTTCAGGACAAGGGATGATAGATGCCCCGAGATCCTGGTTTCAGAGCTTGGGTGGTAGCATAGATCCGCACCCCCAGTTCTAGTTTGTGGCTTGGGGGACGGCGATACGTAACGCCCCAAGACCACTAGTTTCAAAGACAGTAGTGGCATGCTTTGGGGGACGGCGATATGTAACGCCCCAAAGTCATGGATTTGCACTGCTGGCCACAAATAGGCGTATGGGGGGACGGTGATACGTAACGCCCTCATACGTTAAGTTTTTTTTTAGACAGAGACACATATTTCAGAAAGAGTTTCCAGTTTTCAGTTCCAGTTTCAAAAGAGCTTTTAGAAAATGAAGTTTCCGGAAACAACAATTTTATAAGAGATTTTTAGAAAGAAGCTCAGAGTTTTAAAAACAGAAACCAGTTTTCATATAAGATATTTCATGAGTTTTCGGTTTTAGAACCAAATGTATTTATAACAGTTTTTTTTTCGTCCACTCACTTAGATCGAATAGCGATCTAACCCCAACTCCCAGTTTGCTTTGGTTGCAGGTTTTCTTGGAGGACGAGCTCGGGAGGACGGATATTGATGCAGTCACTAGGGTATGGAGTCCACTAGTTCAGAGTCGGAGAGCATAAAAGTTCAGTCAAAGTGAAAGTAAAGTTGCATACATACATTAGTGACTGACGTTGTCACACGCGTATAACGCAAGCACACGTATCATTCAAGAAGTATAAAAAGTATCGATCTCACGAGGACTTAATACCTAAGCTATTAATTTATGAAGTCAAATGTTTACGAGTATATAATGGATTGATTGATTGGATGGTGATTTTAAATTTAAAAACAAGTAAATAAAATGGCGCGAAAGTAGGTTTAGGAAAATTCAATATTATGAAACTATCTAGGGTTGTGAATCTTTCCAATATCTTTTAAAAGATGAAGTGGTTATTTTATGTTTGTGTAATATATTGGTTTACTAACCGGGAACATGAAATTCTGCAAAAGCCTATGTCGATAGTCGGATGCAAATACCCAGTGTAACCCAATTAATCATATGTCTATGTCAACCAAGTTACCTGAATTCATTAAGATTAAGTTCCAATTGTGTTTACCCCCGCCCGACAGGTATATGTCTATCCTGTAAGGAAATCTATTAAAGGGTTATCTATCCTCAATGAAGATCGTGGGCTATTAAATCTAAGGCTGAAACCTAAAATTCATTTGTCAAGTTTATTTTAAGTTTACAAGATCAATTTATTAATGGCCAGTTAACAAGAAGCATTAAGTTTAAGACTTAATAAGTAAACTTTTTAAATTAACCAAACTATAAAATAACCTCTTATAACCCGGTGATATTGGAATTCATCACAACCCCAGATAACGGACTTAGTTACGACACGTATCTAAGGCTAATAAAAGCTTAAATAGAATAAAAGACATAAAGTAAATGCTGGAAATTAAATAAAGTAAATGCTGGAAATTAAAAATGTAAAAGTACAATAAAAGAAAATACTGGGGTTAGAGGATCCACTTTTAATATTTCAAAATTAGAAATCTCCCTTTATTCTCAATGTTTACCGATTAATTAATCAGACCATAAAGGCGGTAATTTCATTTGTCTCAATTAAATCCAACCGACCATATAGGCGGTAACAATGTTATTACCTAAACCGACCATATAGGCGGAAACTACGTCTGAAATGAAAAACCGACCATATAGGCAGTAAATAAGGTTGTCACCTAAACCAGCCATATAGGCGGTAACTAATTAATCCAAATTTTAATTAAAATAAGAGAGATTAATCTAATTCATTATATTAAAAATCTCACATTTTCACCCCAGCAGAACGAGATTACCTGCTCATGCTGTAAAAGAAAACACACAAAATTTTATGAATTAAATAAAAATAAAATACAAGAAAACTTAAATAAATATATAAGACACTTTCCTTTAGGTTTTCATGGAGAAATTCCTTCAAAGAAAGCATGGACAATTAACAAAGTTTAGCTTGGTATTTATAGGAAAATATAAACGCTTCCACCAATTTCTCCACCAATTGCTCCATCAAACATGACACCAAACATGACATCAAACATGGCACCTTACATGTTTGGTAGAAGTTTGACAATTTTTATTTTTTTTATTTTATTATTTTTATTTTATATTTTGAAAATGACTATAGTAATTACACAAACTACACTAGATTATTCAACAATTTAGGTCTTGCAAATTTCGGAATTCGAAACTATTTAAAACTTAAAAGTTGTAGATCTTTGTGTCTTCTTTAATCTGGAACTTGAATCAGCTCAATCGGATATCGGATGAAAAGGTTATGGCCAAAATACCAAACTTGCGCAAAATTGGAATTTAGGACTGCACTTCGTGACGCGTATAGTAAATTTCCGTTTTCGCCAATTTTTGCTTTGGATTTCATCGGTTTACCCTCATGTTGATTCTATTAAGTCCCGATAATTTATTTATCTACAAAACATATAAAAACACATCAAAACATTCATCAAACCCGAGAAACTAAACAAAATATTAGGTAAAATGGGCGGTAAATAGGTATATATTTTCCGCTCATCACACCCCCAAATCTAACATTTTGCTAGTTCTCGAGCAAAACAGCAAAATAAAATACAAAAAACAATTAAAATTAAAATAAGCCACTTTCGTAGGGATAACGGTTGCTTTTAGCATATGTAACAAGCCTTTAATAAAAGGCTTACAGCAACGATACCCACAAATGTTTGATAAAAGTAAAAAGATAGTAAAACTAATGCACACAAAAGCAAAAAGACAAGAGAAAAAAGAATAAAGAAGTTAGTGACTAAACAGGTGAAACTTCTTATCCAAGTTAATAATTGTTTTCTTTCTTTCTAAATTACCGAATAAGTAAATTCTCCAATTATTTTTACCATTCTCCATATATACAGCCAATAAAATATTAATCAACTCATTTTGCCCACAATAGTCAAAAGTGTAGTTGAAAATAGAATAATATTTTTGTCCTAAAGTTTTATCAGAATTCACACCTTTTTTTAGCAATGGAATTTTTTTTTCTGATTTTTCTGATTTTTTTTCTTTTAATAATTTTTTTTTTATTTATATACAATATCTTCCATCTATGTAGCGAGCTTTGGGCCAGTTACTCTCAAACCAGTTGGCTTTAGGGCACTAGGTGTTAAGACACCCCTACGGACTTAATTACTCGGACTTCAGATATATATATTTTTTTTGTCAACATCTTCGATCCATGAAACGAGCTTTGGGCCAGTGACTCCCAAACCAGTTGGTTTTAGGGCACTAGGTGTTAAGACACCCTTACAGACTTAATAACTCGGATCTTAGACGTTTTTTTATACACATTTTTTTTATCCCATCACTTTTTTAGATGCTTCCTCCAATTAAACTAGAACACTGAATATTACAAACTCGTCAATTACTTCTCATGTCCATGTGTTACCATGCATGTTGATAATACATGTCAACTGAGCATATGAAGATCCATTTTAGTCAGTATTATGGAGATTTCACAAATTAAATAATTCAAAAGGAAATAAATAAAAATTAACTTGTTCTGAAATAGGTTGAGATACGTCTCAGGAGTGGAAATTCCTTACACATCTATCTCACACCAATTTCACCCGATTAATCAAATTAAAAACAAAAAACACAAAACATTTTTTTTAATTTTTGTAAAATTTTTCAATTTTTTTTGATTTTTTCGAAAATTTTAGACTAAAAATAAAACAATAAAACAAGATACAAATTAACTATTCCCCTCCCAAACCTAATGAGACATTATCCCCAATGTCTTAAACAGTAGAAAAAAAGTTTAGAAAATCATACCTAGTTAGCTGAAATTCTACATCTAAATGACAAGTTACAGGTTAAGATCCAGATTTATCCGACGCCTCTTACCACAATCATTCTCGAAACAGTTTATTTTGGAAAGGATAGGGTCAATCTGTGGTTCAAAGGCTAATATTTGGTCAATTAAATCTGGGGCAGTTCTGGCAGTAAAGATGAGTTCTTTTAAAGGTTTTGACATGAATCCATTTCTCCGGGAATCATCAAGAAACACACAAAGAAAATCATAAAATTCATCAACATTATACAGTCCAAGCGATTTCTGGTGTATGTTCAAGTTCGCCCAAGATAGTACTGTAAAGATTTCCTCCATTGTGCCCAAGTCACCTGGCAAAACAATAAAAGCATCAGTACAATTAATCATTTCTACCAGTCGTTCAGACATATCTGGCACGATCAGTTCCTCTCTGTTTGATGGTCCAATAAGATTTGCCTCCGCCAATAGTTTTGGGATGATTCCCAAAACTTGACTGCATTCTTCTTGTACAGCCTGCCAATCGGACCCGTGCTTCAATAATCCAATAAATGTCGGTAGGAATACCTTTGATCATCAGTAGTCTCATTCGTTCCAAGCGATCTTTGTAGACTTTCATCAGAGAATTTTGAAGGAGAGAGGGAAATTGCTTGTGAAGATTTGCGAGAACTTCTTCCATCCTGAAATCTGACTTTTCCTACACAAATTAAACACATAAAATAATACACACCAGATCACAATATATACATAAATTTGCATGGGTTGCCTCCCAGCTAGGGCTAAGTTTAACGTCGTCATCTAGACATGACTGCCCGAACGTTAGGCTGGATCTGAAAGTGTGACATTTTCTTTTTGTCGATCAATTGATTCTCTCCAGTAGTGCTTGACACGCTTGTTTTTAACCTTGAATGTTTTGTTGGAGTCAGGATCATGTAACTCAACGGCTCTATCTGGTAAAACCTTGGTGATTAGGAATGGACCTGGCCACTTTGATTTTGGCTTCCATGGGAAGAGTTTCACCCTTGATTTATTTAACGGTACCTTTTGCCCTGGTTCTAGTTGTATGCGCACTAACTTCTCATCATGTCTTTTCCTGGCCTTTTCTTTGTACAATTTGGCATTCTCAAAAGGCTGAAAGTGAAATTCCTCCAATTCGTTGAGCTGGTGGAGCTATTTCTCTTATGTTGCTTGTATGGCAAGACTTGGCTTCTTCAGTGCGCAGTACGCTTTATCTTCAGGCTCCACAGGCAATTGACATGCTTTAAGTTTGTCAGTAGAACTTTGTATTACATCGCAGGTCTGGACGGTACTATTATCATATCAGTCTGAAACATTCCTCCTTCTCGTCATTCGAGAAATTCATGGCTTTGAAAACATTGAATGTTACTATTTGGCCATGTACCCTCATGGTTAGTTCTTCTTTTTGTACATCAATAATGGTTTGACCTGTAGCCAAGAATGGTCTCCCAAGGATGATCGGCACGTCTTCGTCTTCCTCCATATCAAGGATAATAAAATATGCTGGGAAAATAAATTTGTCAACTTTGACCAGCACATCTTCAACTACACCTTTCGAAAATACGAGCGTTCTATCAGCAAGTTGTAGAGAGATTGAGGTGGGCATTGTTTCTCCAATCTGCAGTTTCCTGTAAATAGAAAAAGGCATCAAGTTAACACTTGCACTTAAATCACACAAAGCCTTACCGAAGTCATGTTCTCCTATAGTGTAAGGAACAGTGAAACTGCCAGGATCTTTCAACTTTGGGGGAAGTTTCCTTTGAATGATGGTGCTGCATTCTTCTGATAATGCTATTGTCTCATAATCTCCCGATTTCTGTTTTCGTGAAAGAATGTCTTTCATGAATTTGACATAGCTGGGCATTTTTTCCAAAGCTTCTGCAAATGGAATGTTGATATGCAGCTTTTTGAAGATCTCCAGAAATTGAGAAAACTACTTGTATAGTTTATTCTTCTAGAGACGTTGTGGAAAAGGTGGAGGTAAAGTGATTTGATCTTTTCCTTGGTTCTTTTTCCTCCATCTGTGGAACTGCTCCGCTGTTTTCTTTTGGAACTTCCTCAGCAGTTGCCTTGACTCCAGCATTTTTATTGATTTCAGTACCGCTTTTTAACATGATGGCATGACATTGCTCCTTCCCCATATTCCTTGGATTTGGTTCTGTGTTGCTAGGAAGGTTACCTGGCAGTTTGTAACTCTGAGCATTGGTCAGTTGTCCAATTTGATTCTCCGGTGCTTTAATAGAAGCAGATTGACTTTGAATTTATGCTGAATGAGATTGAAACAAAGCATCATACTTAGCTGCTTGAGAGTCATGTTTTGCTTCTATCTTTTTCAAATTGGTCAGCACTTCTGTTATTCGTGTTTCATTTGTTTGCTCGTGGCTTTTGTTTTGCTGTTGGAATCCGGGTGGTGGGTTATTCATTTGCCCTGAATTGTTGCTCCATACAAAATTGGGATGATTCCTCCATCCTGGGTTGTAGGTGTTGGAATATGGATTGTTCCCCTGTCTGTTGAAATTGTTGACGTAATTCACCGTTTATTTATGTTGGTTTGGTTCTGGTGCTCCTCTAAAGGGTGAACTTATGGATCCAATATTACCTTACATGTCGAGAGTTTCCAAGAATTTACATATCTGATCCAGTTTGGCATTCACTGCGGTGTTGGCTCTAATTTCATAAATTCCAGCAATTCGTTGGATCAAGCTCATTTTTGTTGGCCACAAGAAGTTATTGTTGGCCATTTCTTCAATTAGGTCACAGGATTGATCTTCTCATTTTGCCATAAAGCTCCTCCAGCAGCAGCATCAATTGTGGTTCTCATTATTCCAGAAAATCCATTGTAGAAGGTTTGGACTTGTAGCCACTTAGCAATCTCATGCTGAGGACATTTCCGGAGAAAATCCTTGAATCTTTCCCAAGCTTCGTAGTGGGATTCTAAATCTTGTTGCACAAAGGATGTGATGTCATTCCTCAACTTTGTTGTTCTAGCTGGTGGAAAGTACTTTGCAAGGAATTTGGTGGCTAGAGTGTTCCAAGTTGTGATGGAACCTGCTGGTAATGAATGTAGCCAAGCTTTTGCTATGCCTTTCAAGGAGTATGGAAAAAAAATGTAGTCTCATTGCTTCTTCAGCTGCTCAGTTGTAATTGAAAGTGCCGCAAACATCCAGGAAGTTGCTGATGTGGGCATTAGGATCTTCAGTTGCTTTCCCCTCAAACTGAACTGACTTTTGTATCATCTGAATGCATGTTTTGATGTCACACACATTTTTTGGTAAGGAAGGAAGTATAATACAGGAAATGAAGTCATCAACCACCGGAATAGTTCTGTCTCGAATGGAAATTGGTGGTACAACTTCTAACGGTTCAGGTTCCATGTTGACAATTACTTATTGGCCTTCTCGCCTTTCCATTCCCAATGTCTGATGGTTCTTTCAATTTCTGGGTCAAGCGGTCGGAGTTCAAAGCTTCTAGTTCGTCTCATGTAGTGTTTGAGAACCTGAAACACAAGAAAACAAAAACAATAAGTAAAAAGAAATTATATACAAGTAACGTATCCAACTCCAAAACTAATAGTGAAAGATAAATAAGTCCCCGGCAACGGCGCCAAAAACTTGACCGGCGATGTCACACGCGTATAACGCAAGCGCACGTATCGTTCAAGTAATATAAAAAGTATCGATCCCACGAGGACTTAATCCTAAGCTATTAATTTATGAAGTCAAATGTTTACGAGTATCTAATGGATTGATTGATTGGATGGTGATTTTAAATTTAAAAACAAGTAAATAAAATGGCGCGAAAGTAGGTTTAGGAAAAATCAATATTAGGAAACTATCTAGGGTTGTGAATCTTTCCAATATCTTTTAAAAGATGAAGTGGTTATTTTATGTTTGTGTAATATATTGGTTTACTAACCGGGAACACGAAATTCTGCAAAAGCCTCTGTCGATAGTCGGATGCAAATACCTAGTGTAACCCAATTAATCATATGTCTATGTCAACCAAGTTACCTGAATTCATTAAGATTAAGTTCCAATTGTGGTTACCCCCGCCCGATATGTATATGTCTATCCTGTAAGGAAATCTATTAAAGGGTTATCTATCCTCAAGGAAGATCGTGGGCTATTAAATCTAAGGCTAAAACCTAAAATTCCTTTATCAAGTTTATTTTAAGTTTACCAGATCAATCTTATTAATGGCCAGTTAACAAGAAGCATTAAGTTTAAGACTTAATAAGTAAACATTTATATTACCCAAACTATAAAATAGCCCCTTATAACCCGGTGATATTGGAATTCATCACAACCCCAGATAACAGACTTAGTTACGACACATATCTAAGGCTAATAAAAGCTTAAATAAAATAAAAGACATAAAGTAAATGCTGGAAATTAAATAAAGTAAATGCTGGAAATTAAAAATATAAAAGTACAATAAAAGAAAATGATGGGGGTTAGAGGATCCACTTTTAATATTTCAAAATTAGAAATCTCTTTTATTCTCAATGTTTACCGATTAATTAACCAGACCATAAATGCGATAATTTCATTTGTCTCAATTAAATCCAACCGACCATATAGGCGGTAACATGGTTATTATCTAAACCGACCATATAGGCGGAAACTACGTCTGAAATGAAAAACCGACCATATAGGCGGTAAATAAGGTTGTCACCTAAACCGGCCATATAGACAGTAACTAATTAATCCAAATTTTAATTAAAATAAGAGAGATTAATCTAATTCATTATATTAAAAAAAACTCACATTTTCACCTCAGCAGAATGAGATTACCTGCTCATGCTGTAAAAGAAAACACACAAAATTTTATTAATTAAATAAAAAGAAAATACAAGAAAACTTAAATAAATATACAAGACACTTTCCTTTAGGTTTTCATGGAGAAATTCGTCCAAAGAAAGCATGGACAATTTACAAAGTTTAGCTTGGTATTTATAGGAAAATCTAAAGGCTTCCACCAATTTCTTCACCAATTGCTCCATCAAACGTGGCACCAAACATGGCATCAAACATGGCACCAAACATAAAACCAACATGTTTGGTGGAAGTTTGACAATTTTTATTTTTTTATTTTTTTATTTTTTATTTTATATTTTGAAAATGACTATAGTAATTAGACAAAATACACTGGATTATTCATCAATTTCGGTCTTACAAACTTCCGAATTCGAAAATATTTAAAACTTCAAAGTTGTAGATCTTTGTGTTTTCTTTAATCGAGAATTTGAATCAGCTCAATCGGATATCGGATGAAAATGTTATGGCCAAAATACCAAACTTGCGCAAAACTGGAATTTAGGACTACACTTCGTGACGCGTATAGTAAATTTCCGTTTTTGCCATTTTTTGCTCCAGATTTCATCGTTTTAGCCCCGAGTTGATTCTATTAACTCCCGATACTTTATTTATCTACAAAACATATAAAAACACATCAAAACGTTCATCAAACCCGAGAAACTAAACAAAATATTAGGTAAAATGGGCGGTAAATAGTGATATATTTTCCGCTCATCAATTAGTGTTGTATAAGTCATTATAAGTGTCCATTAAAGTGTTGTAAAGAGAAGTATATTTGAGTAGAGTAATAAAAGCATTTTATGTTATTGAGTTGGGCTATGGTCCTTGTGTATAACTTTGCATTTAGATGGTTTAGTAGTGACGAATATAGTCTGATAGTCCGAGGCTTATGGAGTTAGTACTGCTATCCCCTGCCGGTGACATCTCTCGAATCAGGGGATGTTACATTAATTTTTTTTTAATAAAGATTTTTGAATTCAATTAAATTTTTATTTTTATTTTTAATATAATTTAAATTTAAATTTATTTTTCAAAATTCACCGGAACTCTTTGAATTAATTTTTTATTCAGTTAATAAAATTTTTTATAAATAAATATTAAAAAATTAAGATTCGGACTCTGTAGACAAAAGTGAAGAAGAAATTAAAGTGCCATAGGATTATAATAAAAAAATTATAATTGTTAAAATATCAACTTTATTTTAGTTTGTATTACTATACTCTTCAGGATTGTCATATGCCGGCCATGCTTGCCCAATCCCTGGAATTCTTTGAAAATGTCAAACAAATGATTTGGATATAAAATAAAATAAGAAGTATTTTTAAAATAAATATATCTCTTTATTATCTTTCCCTATCAGAAACTTTCACTTGAAACCCATGTAGCCGAGTGATCTTGTGCCACCTGTGTATGGTTAAATTAATTTTCTATTGTTGGAAAAATTAGTGTTGTATATATATTGATTATTCTATGGTTAATGTAACATCACATCGGAGTCATGACATTATTAGTGGTAGACATGAATAATCGATCTTCATGAGCCTCAAAGCTAACGAAAATCAAATATGATGCACACAAAAAATTAGTCAACTTGGAACGAAATTCAACACTAAAATGACCTCTCATGAGCACAGATACGCAAAAAGGACATACAGTCCAAACTCAAAATAAATCAATTCACATCATCAATATTCAGGAAACTATGCCAAAATCAATGCATACAAACCAATAAGTTAATTATATACATACAACTACGTGCATTGCACGATATAAAACATACATAAAAGCCAATTTAATTTCTAAACAACGTGAATCTTCCCAAGACTCTAGAGCTGGTGACTGCAACTTGGGTGATCCTTTGTCTCGAGCATAAGTATCCAAAGCTTGATGGCTGATTGATCTGGTTGTCAACAGACAAAACTAACAAATTATTATAGTGCGAATTATTAAACTCAATAAATAATCACGCACGTACTATAAAAGTTAGAATAATTTGAAAATAGTGTGTGTGTTTCTGTATAACATGTATGCGTATGTGGTTATCCATCAGAAAATATTTAAACTTTATTCTATTCCTTTATGCTTTCTAAACACACCGTGTTTCAAAAATATGTATATTAATTGATTCACACATTCAAATTACATATACATATTCAAAACGTACATTGTGTAGGTTCCCATATTTTATTCATGACAATCGTACCATAACCGACAAAAGAAAACCAACAAAAAATACATACATATATATATACACACACATACATACATGTCAAAGACGAATGAGAGGACAACCCAAGCATACTTGCACAAACCGTACACCGACACGGTCGAGCGAAGTTCGTACAAGACTCATTACGTATTTTAAAAGATATGTATGAGATGAATTCCTTCTAAACAAATACCCTAACCAAAGCTACTAGGACACAAGTCAAATCGCCAACCAACTACACACACATAACCAATACTAATATCACATGATCAATCTCATCCATCAACAGAATCGGAATACCTAATGTGGATTTTATATAGTCAATCACATTCATCATCAGAAACGAAAATATAATATGGATTCTTTACAGGCAGTCACATTCATTATCAGATCAGAAGACATAATACAGATTCTTTACAGGCTTTGCAGGCACTCGCATTCATTATCATAAATGGAAGACATAATACAAATTCTTTACTGGCAATCACATCCATCATAAGAAATGAAACATAATACGGATTATTTATAGACAGTCGCATTCATTATAAGAAACAGAAGATATAATACAGATTCTTTACAGATAGTCGCATTCATTATCTAAAACGGGAGACATAATATGAATTCTTTACAGGCAATCACATTCATCATCAGAAAATGTAACATAATATAAATTATTTGTATGCAATCACATTCATTTTCATATGTGGAAACATAATACAGATTCTTTATAAACGATCGCATTCATTATTTGATACAATAATCATATTACAAATTCCATACATTCGACCTCATTCACCATCAGCAACAAAATCACAATAATAATTTCATACAGTCAACTTATACATCATCAAAAACTAAAATACAAGGTAATCATTTTTAAAACTCAACTTATTCGAAAACAAATCTTTCTGAAAATAAAAATTTCCAAACATCTAAATTAAGTTTCAAAACCAAAATCATCAAAACTAATCAGGCATCTATTGTCTGAATCGCGCGCCTTAACTAGACAATATATAAATACATGACTTTGTCGACATGAGGTAGTGGGTCAGCCATTTTCAGATGGACAGAACCCTATACATGCACATGATGGGTCAAATTCATTAAAACAAATAAAAATATAGTACGAGCATCGTGGCAAAAATAAATAATATCAAAAGCGAAATCTAATGCGTCTCAGATATATCTCTTTCAAAAGTAAATATTTTAATAACAAAATTTTCAAAGTATTTTTCGAAAAAATAACTATAAAATAAGGTTTCCACATTATATCATAAAATTGATCTCTATGATGGAAATCAAATTTCAAAATCAAAGTCATCAAATCGAAAATCTCATGTCACGAGAACCTTCCAACACTGTTCCGAAATTCGGGATATTACGGTTAAGTTAAAGTAAATTTTCAAAATTTGTAATTGAAATAAAAAGAAAAACTGAAAATTCAAATGTAACACTTTAAATGTACGTTTTGATCAATACGAGAATTGGATTTACTAGCCTTAAGATAATTCCAACCCCGCTTTTGATGTTTATAGTTTTGTAATTGTCGTCTCTCAGAATATACCAATCACTTTCTTCAATAGTAGCACTCCAAATTAAAGGATCAATTAACCAAAAACTTGAATGCACATTAACACTCCGTCAGAGGCAGGATGCTACCGACATGAGACATGATTGACCCATCTCCATAAGCCTCAAAATTTACAGAAAATTCGGCATGATGTATCGTAAAATTGGACAACCTGAATCACAGTCCAACATCCAACGGAATCTAAGAAAATATCAAATAAATAAAAGGACCTCAGGTCCACACAAAGCTCATCAAAATCATATTCTAAGGGCTTTGTGCCCACATCATTTATCAACATCATAAACAATTAATCAAAATATTTACTTAATATATATATAAAATAGCGTGATCACCATGACAACTAAAACAATAACCAATTATCCTAAACTTCCAAAACTTCTCTCAGGACACTTGCGATGGTGACTGCCGCTTGGGTGATCCACTTCTCGAGCATGACTTCCAAAGTTGAAATGGTTGACTCATCTGGTAGCCAACCTGGAAAATTAGAAAACTGGTTTGGTGTGAGTTATAAAAACTCAGTAAGTAATCATGCTAGTATTACAAACAGAACGTTTAAATCAATCACATTAGAAGTTTTTCAAATTTACTAAGTTACGACGAGTTCAAAATTATCAACATTTATTATCCTTTGTACTTAAAATAATGTCAAGTTTTCATATTAACATATCTACATATGATCCAATCTCATAGCTAACATTCAAAGCATACAAAGCAAAACTCGAATACCATAGAGTATATCGTTAACGTCAGTTCCACTTGAATCACGTGAAACATGAAGTCATGCATCTATACTTTATCACAAATTATCTGAAATATCATTAAATCGATAAGTCAAACAAATTTTCTCATATTCAAAAAATACTTTCTTTTATTCAAAACATACTTCTTCTATTTAGTTACAAACTATCTCAATACCAAAACAACTTACTTCATCATTCTTTAACCACGATAACCTCACAATAGCTTAACACTTGTTTCACTTGCATTCACACATACCATAGCACACTTCTCTTATATTCATACAAATCCCATACTTTCAGAGTTCTTACTTGGAAACATTTCCATTACCAAAGACTTTCAAACATATTCAGTCTCTTTTACAATATATATACATACATATATTAACAATCCTAACATACACACACATATACTCAGTATGCATACAATCATCATGTAACTGATAACGAAGCATACACAACAGTCGAAATATTAAGGAACACACAACTAAAGCAACACATACACATGAGCTGGCTTACACATACAATGCTCGTACGAGACTCATTACCTATTTTAGAATATGTATCAGATGAATGTCCTTCGAACGGATTCCTAACCAACTCGACTGCTATACCACGAAACTATCAACCAATTAAACATAAAAACATGAACACATTGAATGTCCTCCGAACGGATTCCTAACCAACTCGACTGCTATACCACGAAACTATCAACCAATTAAACATACAAACATGAACACATATCACAAAAGACAACTCGTAGCACGATTTTTCTTACGCAAGTATATACATGACACACACTTCAAGTCACCATTCCAAATACCCATATACATACATATATCTCAAACATATAAACATACACCTCTCTTCGAATTTGGATACCATACCATATAGTACTCCTCATGTCTTTTACTTATCGGTCAAACATATTTGCTTTTAAGAGTTCCTATCAGGAAACATTCATGGCATATAAACTTACTATTTAAGACATATTTATTCATGAAACGCATATTTCCCCCACGTGCCTTAACCATTCAGGCAAAGCTTAGTTTATATCAACTTCACGTCACCCTTAATCCCCAAAACACCACACAAACAATCGCATGTATCAGTTAACAACAAACTTATCGAAACACCGTACACAAACATATGCTTATACAAATTCAGAAACCATAACTTTTCCCCACTTACCGATCTTATATACTCAAGTCATACTTTATCTTATCATTTCATACATATACTAATATGTTTATATACTTATACACATATATATATATATATATATATATATATATATATATATATCCATTCACATACACTTATGCATACCATTACAGGTTCATACATTGACATACATCAATGGATAATATTTCACTTCATACTATAGTATTACAAAAATTCAAACCCTATGGCGGTCGATAGGATTAACTATATATGATCTCGAACTTGTCTCAAGAGTATCTCTAAACTATATTTGTCTTACCCTAAACACTTCAACCATATATACACACACACATATATCTATATTATAAAGCACAATGGTGTGAGAGGAAAGAGAAGGCAACCAATGGTTAAGATTAAAAGAGATAATTTATCCAAAGCTATGTTTATGTGGCTTAATTGGTGGCTCAGATCATTTCATTATAATCTAATGGTTGATAAAGAATCATTCCATTATAGAATCTCTATAAAAATGTAAAATGAAAACTACCAAATAAATTAAAGAATAAAATCATTTATTAATGAAAAATGAAAACTACCAAATAAATTAAAGAATAAAATCATTTAATTAAAAAAATTAAATCATTTCATTATAGAATATCTCTAAAAATTAACAAACAGATTAAATAACAGAATCTTAATCTCTCTGTAAATTATGTAACACTGTGCCGTAGGCACAGGCAATATCTAGTATGTATATATATATATATATAATATATATATATATATATATATATATATATATATATCCATTCACATACACTTATGCATACCATTACAGGTTCATACATTGACATACATCAATGGATAATATTTCACTTCATACTATAGTATTACAAAAATTCAAACCCTATGGCGGTCGATAGGATTAACTATATATGATCTCGAACTTGTCTCAAGAGTATCTCTAAACTATATTTGTCTTACCCTAAACACTTCAACCATATATACACACACACATATATCTATATTATAAAGCACAATGGTGTGAGAGGAAAGAGAAGGCAACCAATGGTTAAGATTAAAAGAGATAATTTATCCAAAGGCTATGTTTATGTGGCTTAATTGGTGGCTCAGATCATTTCATTATAATCTAATGGTTGATAAAGAATCATTCCATTATAGAATCTCTATAAAAATGTAAAATGAAAACTACCAAATAAATTAAAGAATAAAATCATTTATTAATGAAAAATGAAAACTACCAAATAAATTAAAGAATAAAATCATTTAATTAAAAAAATAAAATCATTTCATTATAGAATATCTCTAAAAATTAACAAACAGATTAAATAACAGAATCTTAATCTCTCTGTAAATTATGTAACACTGTGCCGTAGGCACAGGCAATATCTAGTATGTATATATATATATATTATATATATATATATTTGAACGCAAACCAACAATCAAGTACTCTTCGCATGAGTTACTTACCTGACTTCATGAGCACTCCAGGTCCTAGTCAAGTCTTCCAAAATAAATGGTGAAACATCGTTAGAATCGTAACTTATGAAATTCTCGACTTAACTTTGACAAAGTTCCGGATCTTTCTAAGATAACCAAATCGAGTCTGATTTCAATGTTTTCAGTTTTAATAATCTTAAAACATCATTATAAACTAACACAAGTCATCAAATAACTTAAATTCTCGATCAGACGCTACGGAAGGGTCCTGAACCCTTCGAACCTACCCGGATTTATTCAAACATTCTCGTAATATCATATATAATTCATAACTATCATTAAAATCAAAACACATCATTATACGCAAAAACTCACTTTTATCGAAAACTTAAAAATTTCTATCGGATCGCCAAATTCATTCTGTTGTCACTCGAATTCTACCAAATACACATATTCAATATACTAATACTCAAACAATTCATTTTATAGCATTACGCTACTCTACGAAACTAATAGATACATCCGAATATTAAGCGAAAAATTTGAAATTTACGGATTTTTACCGGGAGGTCTTACCGAGATTTCGAGGGCATATACGGAATCCAAGCGATCCACGAATGCGCTGGAATCAACAGAATTCTGATCGGAGCTACTATTAACCATGGGTCACTATTCATCTAAATCTTCTTTTCTCGTTTCGTGTGCAACCGTGCACGGAATGAAAAATCTGTCACCGCCAACTTATAGTACTCTCCGAGAGCTTCGATTTGACAAGTGGCTTGGGCCGTGAAACGAAGCGACCAGCCGGGATCGAGAAACCCAAACTCGCATACATACCCACTGTTTCTAGTCGTTCGCTAGTGATCTGGGGCCCCCTCTGGACTGTTGCGTCGGCCGGTTATGACTGGCAGGCAGCCGGCGCGACAAAGGCACTCCAAAATGCTATTTAGGGATGGGGGGTCGGGTGTGAGTCATTGAGAGACTTTTCTTTTTTCGTAATTTAAGAAAATTAAGGGTATTTATAGAAACCTTTTTAGAAATTACAATCCGACCCTCGTGAAATTTGCAATCAAGTCTCTACCACAGGGCTTTCACGGAAATTCATATTTTTGAAGCCCTTTTGATAAAAATTACGAAAAGTGTTCAACACGAAAGTTGTTTGTCTCGGAAAAAGAAGTCTGATGGTTCAAAAATTAGCTCGATCGGAGTTCGTTTTCTTTTTTTTTTATAGCAGAAATAATAGACTTTTACACGTATAACGATATAATCAGAAATCGCGTAACCGGTTCTCGAAATCACGTGTTTTCCAACGCGACGAAACTTCACTTAAAAATATTCCAACCTATTTTTCAACATATAAAGTCTTATTTCCGAATATCATTCAGTTCCAAATTCTAAACTTCAATTTGGAAAGCTTTCAGAATCATTCTGCAAAATTCGGGATAATACACTTTCTATGTTGAATGTAAATCAAAAGGTTTAAATGAACTTTTGACTCGGTGTATTTGTCTAACAAAGAATGATTTTTTCAACAACATTATAATGAAACATAATGTAAAGAGATGAATACTTATTATTGAAGAAACACAAATTTACACAAATTTTATTAATAATTACAATCTTCTAAAGGATTATATTCTTTCAATATATCATTTCACTTGTACCTTTTCAATAAAATACTTTATGCTTTCAAAATATTCCAACACATATTTTCATCCCAAAACCATCGATCACTAATTTATATTTTACTAGGCACAAAATTAAATTAGCATGGAATTATAAAGTCAACTAACACTTAATACATATTCAACAATATTATTTTCAGGTTACTTAATAGAGTAATCATATTTATAAAGAAAACAAATTAAACAAAAACTTATACAAAAAACTAAAAGCTAATAAAAAGTCGTAATAAGAAAAAAAAAATTAAATAATGGACAATTTTTTTTTGTCTTTGATATTTTTGGTACAATATTTTATAAGTTTATCATTTTTGTCCATAATATCTTTTCAAACTATATACCTGTAGCATTACTCTTATTTTCCTTGCTGAAAAAATTATCATTGATTACAACAATTCTCTGTCTTTTTGCCAAAATATATTAAATTTGTTGGATTTGCTTTTCCTCACAAGAGTTAAGGACGTCACATTCAGAAGAGTCCAATAATATAGCCCTCCAATAATATATATTATCTTAGAAAGGGAAAAAAATTATAAAAACAACAATGATATCATATTATTCGGATTATAATTTAATAATATATTATCTGCATTACCATATTATCTTCGAAAGGGAAAAAATTATAAAATATAACAATATCATATTATTCAGATTATAATTTAATAATATATTGTCTGCATTTTCAAAAAAATGGAAAAATTCTATTACACGTTAATCATATAACAATCCAATAATATATTGTCAGGCGTGTTAAATAATAAAAAACAACTAAATAAATAATAATTTTATTTAATACATGTTATATAATTATTAATCACTAGTATATTTTAAGATCCGGATTTAACCGGGTCCGGAAATTATATTTTATTTTTTAATCGATAAAAAATTTATCGATCGGTAATTTCGGTGAATGATTCAAAATTTTCTTCTATGGTTTATTTTTAAAAAAATTTATCATTGATTACAACAATTCTGTCTTTTTGCCAAATTATATTAAATTTGATGGATTTGCTGACCTCACAAGAGATCAGGGCTTCACAAGAGTTACAAAAAGAGCCCTCTAATAATAGAAAAATTATATTATGTGCCGGGTGTATATGTCATCTCTCTCACAGTAGGTGAGTCCCATAATTGTGTGGGATCAGATTGTGGGACCCACCTACTGTGAGAGAGATGACATATACACCCGGCACATGATATACCACCTCCTAATTAATAATATAGCCCTCCAAATAATATATATTATCTGCGAAGGAAAAACAAAGTATAAAATACAATAATAATATCATATTATTCCTATAATAATTTAATAATATATTATGATGTGTCCTAAATAATAAAAAAACTATCAAATAAATGAAAAAAATTCTATTATACAATGATGACATCACGTTACTAATACAACAATCCAATAATACATTGTGTATTAAAAAGTAAAAAATAATCAAATAAATAGTAATTTTATTGAACACAACTTCTATATATTATATAATTATTAATCGGTGATACCACATTACTCATGCAACAATGATACTAAAGAATTACTCCAAATTAATAATAGTTATTTTTAATACAAAAATAACATCACCTTACTCATATTCCGTTATACCAAAAAATTATGAATATCATTTTATTTCCTTATTTATAGAGAGGTTCTCGTTTGACAAAACAAGATAATGGCTTCCATAATCATCATCTTCCTTGTGTGTCTCCCAATCTTCCTCTTCTTCATTTTCCAAAGACAGAGAACAAAAACAAATATCAAATTACCACCAGGTCCCCAGGGTCTTCCCTTCATTGGCAACTTACACCAGTTTGATGTATCAAAGCCTCAAGTGTCATTTTGGGAACTATCTAAAAATATGGCCCCCTCATGTCACTGCGTCTAGGTTTTGTGCCAACCCTAGTAGTTTCCTCAGCAAAAATGGCTAAAGAGATATTGAAAACCCATGACCTTCAATTTTGTAGCAGGCCAGCCTTGCTAGGCCAACAAAAGCTTTCTTACAATGGCTTGGATTTGGTTTTTCACCCTACGATGAGTATTGGAGAGAGATAAGAAAAATTTGTGTGGTTCATCTTTTTAATTCCAATAGGGTACAAAATTTTAGACCCATTAGAGAAGATGAAGTTTCTAGAATGATTGAGAAGGTTTCAAAATCAGCTGCAGCTTTAAAACCTGTAAACTTAAGTGAGATAATGATGTCTCTTACTAGCACCATTACTTGTAGACTTGGTTTTGGGAAGAGGTATGAAGATGAAGCAATTGAAAGAAGCAGGTTTCACGGATTGCTTAATGAATCTCAATCCTTGTTTGTAAGCTTCTTTGTTACTGATTATTTTCCTCACATGGGGTGGCTTGATAAACTCACAGGAATGATACGTCGCTTGGAAACTAACTTCCAAGAATTTGATAGATTTTATGAAGAACTCATCGATGAGCATTTAGATCCAAAGAGAACAAAACTTGATCAACATGAGGATATAATTGATGTTTTGCTTCAAATACGAAAAGATCGTGGATTCAAATTTGATCTAACTTCGGATCACATCAAGGCGGTGCTCATGGTTAGTTACTTTTAATTATTTTATCTGTATATTTAATTAATTTTGTTGAACATGAGGCCTAACGTGAATTTCAAGTCTCAACTTGTTACCCACTTAATCATGAGTTCAAACCTTGAAAAATAGCCTTTTTATTTTTAAAAATAAAAGTAAAATGGAATAAATCAGTACATTCCTCACACTCTACTTGTAGCACTAAGGTTCTGTGATAACCATTATTTTAATTTTAGTGAGTGATTATCCATTATTCCTACACCAACACCACTCACCACTTTCATGCCAACTTTCCAAATTGCAAGCTTTAACTACCCCACTAATAACCTACTTGACTTATTCTATATAAACAACTCTAATTACTTTGTGTGGTGGATTGAGGAATTATAGAAGTGAGTGAGCAGAGAGTTCAAGGGTGGAGAGAGATCTTTGAAGGTAAACCAGTGAGTAACTTCAGAGAGAAGCAAAACCGTAGAGAGAGGAAGTACATAAGAGAGAGAAAGAGTGGGCAGGAGAGAGAAATAGAGATTTCGTCGTCGTCCGATCATTTGTTTCGGCGAGTGACCACTTCAGGAGAATCCCTTCGCCGAGACGAAGCCAATGCCGCCGGTCCGATTGCCTGAATCCTCCACACGCGCCATCAAGCGCTACCACGCACCACCTCGCCACCGCTTCACGCGCCCCACGCGCCGCCGTGCGTGATCGACACCTCTGGGACCAGAATCTTCGCCTCGTCGAGATACGCGGGTTAGACACCTCATTTGCCCAATTCGGACATTCGGTTGTCGTGAAACGAGCCTAGAACGAGAGTTAACGGTGTTCGATCGTTCGTCGGTGATTGTCGAGAATCAGCCATTTCCACCGCTGCCGTTGTGATCCTAGTGACGTGTACTGTCCGTGAACCACCTCGTTCTGAAATCCTAAATTCATTGGAGCTCGGTACGTTATGTTTTACAGTTTTATGGGTGTATTTGTAAGATTTTGAAAGTTTTGGACTTATTCGTATTTTGGCATGTTTAGAGACCCAAATAAGTAAATTCTGATTTTTAGTAAGTAATATGAGATAATTGGAAGTTTTGGGACTAAATTGATAATATTGGAGAGTATTGGGGTTAAATGGTAAATTTGGAAAGTTTAGGGGTAAAATAATAATTTTAGTAAAATATAGGGGCCTGATCGTAATTTTACACTTTTTCCAGATTTTAGCGAGGACATATAGTTATAGAGAGTTTTACGTGGATTGAGGTAAGTACAAAGCATGATGATTCTCTTAACATAAATGTTTGTTCATTGATGTTTGATATGTGAGTTACGTAATATAATATGGATAAATATATATGTATGTTGGAAAATTGATCGAAAAATTGATAGCATGAGAACAGAAATGATGAATACTAGTTTGAGATATAAATTGTATATTTGTAATATGAATTGAAGTATTGAGTACTATGTGATTTTGAGATGAGTTGATGGATGAAATGCGATGGGATGTGTTGTATTCGATTTTGTGTGAGATTGTTGTTATGCTACCAGATTCAGTATGATAATGGTCGGATATGCGAGATTAGCAGAGGCATGTGGTTAAATCCCCCTCTTGCACATTATGCGGGATTATATGTTGGGAAACCTTGGGGGTAAGAGCGTGACTCTCTCAATGGTTTCAATCCATTATTATATCGAATCCGGACAACAAACCTTGTATGATTGAGATGCGTTGTTGCGAGTATGTTCTGCCTGAGATAGCTGTTATATATCTTAACTGTTATTTTCATATATTAATTATCATTTGTATATTTTGTTGGTGAGGTATGTTGAGTGTATGGGTGTTTTTACTTACTGAGCTCTTTAAGCTCACCCCCCTTTTCCCAACCATCCCAGGTAGTTCGCCCGCGCAGCAGTAGCAGTATCAGTACCAGGAATTTGATTCGTTTGCCATAGCCGTCAGTCGGGTTGGTCCAGACATTTCAGTTGGCTGATAAGATAGGATATTTAGAACAACTTCCATGTTTTCTAACACTTTTGGTGTAAACATTATTTGGGATTTTATTGGATGTAATTTTATGGAATAATATTTCTCTTGTAAACTTTTGATTCAGTTGCATGACATATAGATGCTCAAGCTGAAATGGTTTTCGGAACCCTTTTTCTAGGGTTGGGCCCGCTCTAGGGAGGGGGTCGTGACAGGTTCGGTAATCGAGACTAATCTAGTAGATATTGTTCACTTTGGGTATATAGCCTTTCACGAATTTATTATTGTGCTTTGCAACCCAAAACACGCTATTAGATTAGGAGAACTCATGACTTATATATTAGTTTAGGATCATTCTTGCTAGTAATGTGGAGTCCATGCCCACTAATTGAGTAGATATTGTTCGTTTTGGGCACATAATCCATCATGAATTTGCTATTGGGCATTGCACCTATTAGGTTAGGAGGCCCATGACTTATATACTAATTCAGGATCATTGCTCGTGATGTGCGATATTATATAACTTATTATCTATTTGATCACATATTTGAACCCTAAAAATAGTCTATTTGTTTTAAAAAAAAAAAGATAAGACTGTGTTAAGTTTTTTTTTTTTGGAGCCTCTAATTTATAGATATTGACTATTGTTGTTTGTTTTGCAGAATGTTTTGTGGTTGCTGGAACAGACACGAGTGCAGCAACTTTGGTTTGGGCCATGACCTATCTAATGAAGCATCCTAAAGCAATGAAAAAAGTTCAAGAAGAAATCAGATGCTTGATTGGCAACAAAGGGTTTGTAGATGAAGATGATGTTCAAGAACTGCCTTATCTTAAAGCTGTAGTGAAGGAGACGATGAGATTACAACCGACAGCTCCATTATTGATCCCAAGAGAAACAACTGAAAGCTCCATCATAAATGGGTATGAAATACCAGCTAAGACACTTGTGTTTGTAAATGCATGGGCGATCGGAAGAGATCCTGAAGCTTGGGAGAATCCTGAGGAATTTTATCCTGAGAGATTCATTGACAGTCCCATTGACTTTAAAGGTCAACACTATGAGTTGATACCATTTGGTGCTGGCCGGAGAATTTGTCCTGGAATATCTATGGGAATTGCCACTGTGGATCTCGCACTTGCTAATCTTCTTTACAAATTTGATTGGGAAATGCCGTCTGGATTGAAGATTCAGGATTTGGACTTGGATGTTCTACCTGGAATCACCATGCATAAGAAGAATGCTCTTACACTTATGGCTAAGTACAATGAGTAGCTAAATTAAGGCACCTCCATTAATTAAAGAGAATGTGATACATATACATATATTTATTTCGAAAATAATTACACATCTTTCACTGTAATTACAACGATCACTGTAGCTATAATGAGAGGGGTGTAGTTATTTTTGAGATAAATGTATGTGTGTCTATCATTTTTATTAATTAAAAAGTGTTTTATAGAAACAAAAGTAATGTTATGGAGGTTGTACACAAGTGTTATGTTATGGAGTTGTACACAAGGGATTGCAAAAATAATAATTTCAATTTGTTTCTCTCTCTCCAGTTTAAAAAAACATATATTAACTTGATAATTATCATATGATATACATGTTTTAACTATGAAATTTGGAAATTAACTTAGTTTTTGTAAATTTGTTAGTATAGGTTGTAGTTAATATTAGGTTGTTCAATTATCACATGTATACTCCTAGTAGATTATGTGATAAAATTGAAATTATTTAATATTTGTTGCATACTTGGTTGAGAGTTAAAGTGTAGTTATACACAAATAATTACCTCACAGCTTGATTGAATTTATGTATATACATATTTATACATATATCTAAAATTTGTAGTTGAACTTTAAAGTGTAAATACTAAAATTGAATACCTAAGATTTTCTATTGAGAAATTGTTTAAGAAAATTCTGTCACCAAGGCGATAAGAGCCTAAGTAAGTAGGGACTTAAGTGGTTATACCCGACCCCCTTTGTCCTCTTGGAATTTTCCTTTATTCACCTATCGTAAGAAACTTTTAGTCACAAATTCAAGGACTTATATTATTTGGTACTTCAATCCAAAAATAATCAGCATAATTTTTAGTGTAACACATAAACATGATCATAATATTGATCTTTGTGTGATTTGTCTTGTGTATAACTTTCAGTTACATTTGGCTAGTGGAAATATCACAGTACTGATCGCTCATGGAGAGAAACCAGATAAGTTTGGTAGAGCAAACTCAAACAGTGGTATAGAAAAATATTGTTCTACCTGACAATATTGTAGTTGGCTAAGTATCTCAAAGAAAATCCTCTGCGGCCTGTGGAGGGAGAAACGGAAACAGCCAAGCAACTGCGAGTTGAGACGTGGTCGTAATGTGAATTTTTATGCAAGAACTACCTCTTGAGAGGACTTGAAAATACCTTGTACAATATGTACCAAGACATGACTTCTGAGAAGATTCTCTGGGAATCTCTTAAGAAGAAGTAAAAAATAGAGGATGACGAATAGAAGAAATTTATCGTTGGTAGCTCTATGTGTTAGGGATGGTACTCTAAGCACCAATTTCTTATGTATTTCTCTGTAAATACTCTTGTATATATTTTATTAATGAATAAAATAAATAGTTTATGTGATATAAATTCTTTTATTATATGATAAAGACGTAAATGACCATAGAGTGATTGGTTATGATACAATTGCAAAAGCGTCGCAACTGACATTGAGCAGTATCATAACAATATCATTCTTTAACTGTTCCTGGTCAATATTTACAATTACATGGTCAATAAGTAAACCCGCTGAGACCGGTACATGTCGTATATTAGAATGTTGGATTCCAATGGTTTCTCAATGAACCATGAGTCTCGGGAGATTCATATAGACACGCAAGTGTTTATATTAGATAAACACTGAACGACTCACTGAAGACTCTTAATAGATGGTACACCAACGTCAATAAGAATCTTCTCGGGTTGAGTGAGCATAATGATCCTTCAACTTGAGATACCACTGTGGATATATGAGGTATACTCCGTAATTTGATGGCAGTCACGTCACTAATCTATTTAGATCAGACCTCTGCATGTTCATTAGGTGTGGACTGATCCTCATGATATCATGAGCGTATGAAGATAGGATCCGTAATTTCTGTTTACAGAGCATAGGTATCCATTATGGAGTTAACAATCTGTTAAATCCATGGGCTCGTGGTACACTATAGAAATCAATTCTAAGTGTTATTTAAGCGATTGCTAATAGAATTGTAGACGAGATTATACCTAAAGAGATTTGACGTTTATATCTATATCTCTGGGATAATCCGGATACCTGTGATGGAAGGAATATACGTATGTAGTGACCTCGACTTGTATGGTTCAGAGATTTTATCCGTGTTCGTCATAATTTACGAATGGGTAGATTCTGGACACGAAATTGGAATTCGTGACGGATATGCCTGAACCTAGAGAGTCTCACTAATGACATATACTCGTAGAGCACTAGGACAACTTTATAAATAATACTGATCATTTATAAGTCGCTTAACGGTTAAACGAAGATACACGCGTTTGGGATCTTCGGCCATTTATTAAATGTCAAATTGTGATATTTGTCATTTATTATTAATATATGTATTTAATTATTTAATTATTCAAATGTTGAATAATTGAATTAATTAAATATTTATTATCTTATTTACTTAATAAAGTAAGATAAATGATATGTTTTAAATCATGCCAAATCAAATTGAGAGTGGAAGCATGTATGTTATTTTTGATTGCTTAAAATTATTCTTTAAGCTTTCTTTTTGCAATTTTGATGGCTAGTTCTCATTCTAGAGTTACTTAGCCACTCATGATTGACCTAGAATTATTCTTGAGTTATTTCATGATGGTGAGTAGACCTGGCTAAGGTTCCGGTTCGGAACCGAAACAGAACCGGTTGGAATCGGACGGTTCCGGTTCCGAAATCGAACCGGAACCTAACTGGTTCGGTTAGGGTTCCCACCCTAGCCAAACCGATTGGAACCGCTGGAACCGTTCGGTTCCAACGGTTCCAACCGAAATCGTAAGGTTCCGGTTGGAACCGGTTTAAATTTATATATATATATATTTATTTATTTATTTTTCGATAAGAATTTTATTTGTAATTTAATATAATTATGTAATATAATAAATTTAAATTCATAATTTTAAATTATATTGATTTATCAATCTCAATTTTTTTATTTTCAAAAAAGCAAAAAAAATATGTTTGGAACCGGAACCGAATGGTTCCGTTCCGTTTCCGATTCCGATTCCACTTTTGTGTGGAACCGAAATTAACCGGTTCGATTCCGGTTCGGAACCGAACCGAACCGCCGGCCGAGTTTAATGGTGAGGCTTGATTGGTGTTGTTGAAATTGAATTAAAGTATTGAATTTAATTAATTTGGTGTTAATTTTGTTAATTTGTGATATTATAAAATTAGGGTTTTTAACCATCCCCAAATTTGGGGCTTTTCATATGTATGATTAGATTTGATGTGTATTTGATGTATATTGAATTTGGGAATTTTTGGATTTGATCTTGACATGTTTTGAACAAAAGGTCCAAATTGTAAATTCTTGAAAGTTTAGGGTCCCAACAATTTTTGGAAATTCGATTTCTATGAGTTTGAAATTGTATTTTCATTTATTAGATACGTATAACTCATTTTGGGATTGATTTAGAATCAATTAGAATTGTATTTGATAATTTTGGACTAAAATGATTAAAATACAAAGTTTTGGGGCAAAACAGTAATTTCTGAAAAATCTGATTTTTGGGTAAAAATTTCAGTTTTTGAAGAATTGAACCAAGAAAAAATATTGAAATCAGAAAATTTTGTATTTTCACGTTCCGCTGCGTTTACCCAAATTACCGCCTAAAACCCCAACACTATGGACTACAAAATGGTAAATTCAAGGACGATAATGTCTTATTTGGGTGAAATACGGTTAATCATTCATGAAATATTGGATGAGGAAATGAAAATCTATGATACGTTTCAAGTTGCCATAATTATTAAGAAGTTGACTTCTATTGGGACGGATGTGGGACCCTTAGGGTCGAATATGTGTCCCGAACAGCAGAAATGGGTCTAACCCATGGATATCAAGGATATATATTTTTAAATTATTTATAGAATATTATGTTCCGTTACGAGTCCGTAGACAAAAATGGGGACCAAATCAGAGTCCAGAAACTTCGGAACGGAGAAATGAAGTTTCAGCGCTTATTGGCAATAGCTCTCGATGCGTCGCGACCTTTTGATATTCTCAAAATTCATTTTCATTTTTTCTAGACTAAAAGTGAAGGTCCAAAAGAAATATGTAACTATTGTGGTGTATCTTATAAGTTTATTGGCAGCTATGGAAATATGAACAAGCACTTGCATATACATCATGCCGCTAAAATTGGACTTGATACAACACAAACTCAAATGGACAGGTACGCTTCATCTAGTAGAGGTACAATTTTTTAGATTTATTTAAAAATTATGATGCTAAAAATAGAGAAGAATTTGCTAAATTTACTTGTATGACATATCTTTCTTCATGTTTTGATGAAAAAATTACATTTACTAATTATGTTTGAAATGCTTTAAATCTTACTGCCTGTAAAATGCCTAGAAATACAAAAAAATCACAAATTTATAAATTATACAATGATAGCAAAATTATTTTAAATGAAATATTTAAAGATATTAAAGGTATCTTTTCTATTTGTTATGATATTTGAAATGACCATTGGTAAACACACTCATACATGAGTGTGACTTGTCATCGGATTGATGCATCATGGAACATGCAAAAATGACTTATTATATTTAGAGTTTTTGATGAGCAACATACTACACAAGATATTTATAGAAT